>SSSI01009387.1:0-10527 GCA_004796505.1 Oryzaephilus surinamensis | reverse complement strand
CTTTATCACTATCACTTATTTGTTGACTTACTGTTGATTTGCTTGTTTGATTTCGGTGACTCGATGATTTTTTCTGGTCCAAAAATCGCCTAGTTATTAACCCGTTCCGATTTGGCGCGGTGAGATTCATATCCTGGCGCCCTCGGTGTGGCAGATTTGGTACTACTCAATTTAGCTAAGTTGCGTTAACAGTGCAATCGGACTCTGCTTTACTGAGTTAATTTGTTTATAACCTATTGTTTGATTGTTTACGATTTTAATCGTCGGTGTTTTGAAATCTTTGAGAGTTTATTTTCAAGTAAATAAACTCGTATTAATCATCAAACAGATGTTCATCGGTAATTGGTAAGTTGTACATGCGTAATTGTTCGTATTTCATTTGTTTACTTAGTTATTTTCAGAACGGGAAATGGACGCGTGTGTGTAGAATGGAAAAGCCCAAAAATGATGACTAGAAGACAACGGAAGCAACCAGACGGCTGTTTTACGGTAGCAGGTAAGTATTAAGTGTGTGATAATATATAATTTATTATTAGAATATTTTTATTTTCAGGAACAAATCGGGTTGAAGACGTTCGGACCAAAAGTGAGGTTATAATGATCAATTTGCCGGAAATAAATGGTTTAAGCAGATTAACTGGACTCAATTACAGAAAAATAATATATCGGAGGATGATAAGTATCCTTCCAAATGATTTTCGATTACATTCATAACAATTTATTTTATTTTTAGGACGGAAAAGTGTAGAATCGGTTGATATTCGTTGGGGTGAAATTTAGGTTCATTACAGCATATGCATCAAGAGCGCTTACAGAAACGCAAATGAGGTATGCACAAATAGAAAAGGAACTTTTAGCCATATGTTTTGGACTTGAGCGTTTTCACGATTACACATTCGGGAAGTTACAGTGGAAACCGATCATCAGCTTTAAATTTCAATATTCAAAAGACCATTAAATAAATGTCAAGCGAGATTGCAGACGATGCTAATTCAAATACAAAAATATGACATCAATTTAAGATATAAGCGTGGAAAAGATTTAATATTAGCAGGTACACTTTCAAGGTCGTATTTAGAGAATTCTAATTGTGATGATAAATTTGAAGAAGAGATAAATGCGCAGGTATGTTTTATTACTTCCCAAATAAATATTTCCAATCAAAAATTAGAACAGTTTAAAACAGAAACTAAAAGAGATAATGAGCTTCAGGCATTAAAACGAGTTATTTTATACGGGTGGCCAAATAATAATAAAAAATTAAATAGTTGTGTTAAAATATATGCTCAATATAAAAATCAATTAACAGTGATAGATGATCGAATCTATAAAGATCAGAGTCTAGTGGTACCAAAAATGTTAAGAAAAGAAATGTTAGCTAAAATTCATTATAGTCACTTAGGTATAAGTAAAAGCATGAAACTTGCAAATGAATCGTTGTTTTGGCCAGGTATCAATAATGAAATTAAGCAATATATAAATGCATGTAATATATGTCAGAAATATAGTAATTCACTAAAATCAGAACCATTAATCTCACATCAAATTCCTGCTTTACCGTGGAATAAAGTGGGTTGTGACATATTTGAGCTTAATAATAGGAAATATTTATTGACAATAGATTAATATACTAAATATGTGGAGGTTGAAGAGTTAGGTCAAAATACCACCTTAGAGAATATTATCGAAACTATGTAATCAATTTTTGCAAGACATGGCATACTCGAAATAATAGTTTCAGACGGGAGTCCACAGTTTAGTAGTTATAAATTTAAACAGTTAGCTATAGATTAGGATTTTAAACATATAATGTCCTCACCAATGTACGCTCAATCAAATGGAATGACTGAAAGACACATTCAAACGTGTAAAAAATGATTTAAAAAGGTACTATGCGATAACAATAGTTATTTACATTATAGTGTGGGAAAGTATGGTTTGTGACCCGACAGGTTTATTTGGCAAGCGAGCCGCAGGCTTGCCATTTACCTGGAGGGTCACATTATACTTCCCACACGTGAATAGTATTGAACTTTTTGTCCGAATATTTCATTATTTAATATTAAATATAATGCATATTATTAAAACAAACATATAAAACTTATTAAAAATTTTATATACATTGCCATGATTGTATTTTGACGGATTGGAAATAATTCAGTTGTTTTTACTAAATATTGTAAAAAGTTTATTCATAAAATTAAAAACATCCAAATAATAACAAAAAGTAAATCTATAATTAAAAATATATTAGCAATATAATACTCCTATATATTAACAATAATAATGTCGGACACAGATAGTGATGATGTTGAATCATGGACGCCGCCCTATTTAAAAGACGTTCCATCCAATGCCACATCAGACTTGCTGCCACCGAAATCCAAAGCTCGATATGAGCAACAATATAATATTTTTAAAAAGTGGTGTTCAGAAAACAAAGTTAAAGTGAACTGTGAAAATGTCCTAATTGCATATTTTACAAATCTTGTGTCTATGAAAACATAGATATTTCCAAATACACGAAATTGATATCATATATCAAAAGAAAAACGGCAAATTTGAAACCAAAAAAAAGCAAAATTCTGGACGACGAAAATATTAAAACGTTTCTTGAGCAAGCCCCAAATGAAGAATTTTTGCATATGAAGGTATATACATATATATTAATCAAAATTAATTAAAAAATAAACTGAAATTCTAAAAAAAAAAACATTTATAAATTAAAAATAAACTCAAATAAAACTCTTACATATATACAAAAAAAAACTAAAACAAAACTTACAAAAATAAATAAATGAACTAAAACATAAAAAATTCTAGGCAGTTTTAATAATTGGTGTTTCTGGAGCATGTCGTCGGGATGAACTTCATAAAATGGTGCTCAAAGACATTGAATATTTAAAGATGACATATTATTAATTTCTATCCCTAATACAAAAAATAATGTCAGCCGGTCTTTTGCTATTACACATCCGGAATGGGTGGAAACTGTAAAAAAATATTTACATATAAGAAGGATGATTAACCAAATAGGAGATCGTGTATTTCTTACATACCGTAAAGGAAAATGTATTAATTCTCCAATTGGAATTAATACGATAGGTTCCATGCCCTCCTAAATCGCCTCATTTTTAAATTTTGAAGACCCCGCAGAATATACTGGCCACTGTTTTCGACGTAGCTCAGCCACACTATTGGTAAACAAAGGCGGAGACCTCTTGTCTTTAAAACGCTTTGGTGGCTGGAAGTCGTCAACAGTGGCCGAAGGATATATTGCCGAATCCTTGAAACGAAAAATTGAGGTTTCGGAATTATTAACCAATGCGCCTGGACCATCAACATCAAAAAAGCATGCACCGTCAATGCTTAATACACCACATCTTACACCTCCTAATTTCCAGTCCCAGATCCCCACTTCTAAATTGGCCGTGAATATAGAGGACAATAGTGCAAATATGGGTGAAAATATGGGTGCAAATAATGTGATGCCACATTCAGTGCAAGCTGTGCAAGCCAGTCACTCCAGTCAGTTAATACCAGGACTGTTTTCACGAGTGGAAAATTGTACCATAAACGTTCATATATATAATAATTGTGTAATAAACAGTTCTGAAAATAATAAATAAAAAACCCAAATGTTTAATTAGACTCTATTTAAATATAAAATATTTTTTTGCATTAAACAATTTATTATTAATTTATTATTTGAATTAAGGACTTCTGGGCAATTGATGTTTCAGGATTTTTTGTTTTGAAGCAGATTCGGACTTGGATTCAACGTTGTGGAAAGGATCTGAAGATTTTTAGTTACATAAGTTTTAATCTTTAACGAATACAAATAATATAAATTTATATAGGTACTTACATAATGATTGCGTCACTCACTAATTTTAATTTTTCTGTAAACATTCCTGGTCTAAAACAGTTAACAAGACAAACATGTTACAGGCATAAATGCATTTTTGCCATTTTGTGAACTGTCAATTCAATTGTATATGTCGATAATAAATCGATGCTTTCTATAATACTGAAATTACAGAAAATACTAAGAGATGGCATATGAAATGTCAACCTAAAAATCACAAAATTTTTCAATTTCTCGTATATATATGGCATTAAATTTGTAGCAAAGTAACATTTGGATATATAACGTTTATTTTTTGAAATTTAGTTTTTATTTTAAACGTCTCTGAAAGCCCAGTGTAAACCGTTTACTTTACAGTATTGTATGAACTTACAGTAACCAATGAGAATCATTGGTTTTCATTTTTCCTAATTGTTTGATTACTATGCTTAAAATCACGTTTTCTGTTGGTGAAAAACAAGGCTTTTACGATATATGAGGACAAAAAAGCTTTTTTCAAACATTTAAATTATCACTTCCAACAAAATGAAAAGATTATGTGTCCTTATTTTGAAATATGTAAATGTAACAATAATTTTCAAAAAATGTCTACTTTAAAAGCTCATATTACTAGAAAACATTATGATAATCTAAAGGTACCTCAATTGGTTAACGATAATAGTTTTCATTCAGTACATGACAATGGATTAAGTAATTTAGAACAAACCAACTTGATCGAAAATTGTGAAATAATCCAAGACCAAGATGAAAGTAGTACTGATATAAAACAACTCTATTTGAAAGTATTATCCTCTACTTATTTGACATTATCTTCAAAATATTTTCTTTCTGAAAGATCGCTGAATATGATCATAGAAGCATAGGAGTAAATGTTTAATAGATATATCGCTATAAATAATTTAATGAATTATAACTCATGTTCCGATTTGGAAAAACTTAATAATTCATTCCTGATTCAAAAAATTATATCAGAATTAAATATTGAGAATAACGAAATTAATAATCATTTATTGCAAAATATATTCAAACAGAGTTTATTCAACAATGCACATAACAAAGACAGTGGTTTACTTAGGAACTCTTATTTGAGAAACATTTATTACAAAAAATTCTTCAATTTTGTTGAACCAGTTAAAATTGTTTTAAATCAGCAAGATTTTTTTTATTTTGTACCAATAACGGAAATCATAAAATCACTTCTAAAGAATGAATCTGTTTTGAATGAATGTCTACGGATGCATAAAAGTGAAAAATACACATTTACTGATATTTTTGATGGGTGTGTATATAGGAATAATAGTTTTTTTCAAAATAATGAATGTTCTAAATTAGCGATAATAATTCATCAAGACGCTCTCGAAATCTGTAACCCGTTAGGCTTAGCTAGGGGAAGAAATAAAATAATTGGAATTTATATGACACTAGCTAAAGTTTATCCATGGAATAGGTGTCAAGTGGATCAAATTCAATTGGTAGGGTTGTGTTTTGAGTCCCAAGTCAAAAAATATGGTTTAGAATCAATTTTAAAACCTTTAATTGACGATTTGAAAATCTTAGAAACGATTGGCTTAACGATCAACGGATCTTAACTTATTAAAGGAACTGTAATTGCTGTTTTGGGTGATAATTTGGGTAGCCACCAAATAGGTGGCTTTATAGAAACATTTTCAACTGACAATTATTTTTGTAGGTTTTGCTTTATTCATAAATATGATTATGATAATATACGTACAAGTTTAACTAATTTTCGAACAAAAAATTCTTATATTGAGGATGCTGAAATGGCACTTATGACAAACACTCATAGTCGAGGGGTAAAAACTAATTCTGCTCTAAATGATTTGCAACATTTTCATGTCACATCAGGCTTACCACCCTGTTTTGCCCATGATATATTAGAGGGCATAGCTTCATATGACCTCATGTTGTACATAAACGATTTAATTTGTAAGAAAATTGTCTCATTTGAATTTTTAAATTCAGCTTTTAAAAAAATTAAATTTAAAGAATCTTATTTCAATTGCAGTATTGCTCCTTTAAAAAAAAGTGATAAATTAGTTGGATCAGCTTCTGAAATGCTTTATATCTTATATATATTACCTTTAATTTTACTTGAAAAAATTGACCTACTCGAGAATATTTCTAGTTGGCAATCAATTCTGCATTTGCGAAAAATTGTAAATATTTTAATGGCGTTTAAATTATCAGTAAACCAAATTGCTATTTTGCGTTGTTTGATAAATGAGTATATTGAAATGAGAAGAAATCTTTTTCCAGATATTAAATTAAAGCCAAAGCACCATTTCCTCATGCATTATCCATATTTAATTCAACAATTTGGCCCTCTTCGCCATTTGTGGACACTACGCCACACTGCCAAGTATAAGTACTTTAAAAATTTAATAAAGCATATTCCAAATTATAAAAATATTCTATTTTTATTTGCTACACGGCATCAACTATTACAATCAATAATATGCTCTTCAAAAAATGCTTTCCATAGTAATGTTCACTCTGATTCCCAACGATATTTCGGTTTGGATAGTTTTTCAAAAAATTATATCGATTTTTTGAGAAGCAATATAAAATGTTTGCAGAATATTACATATGTAGCTGATGACATAGAATATAGAGGCATACATTACAAAAAGGACGTTTTAATATGTTTTGGAAAAGATGCGTTCGGTTATTTTGAAGTATGTAAAATTGATTTTGTTCTGTTAAGTAATAAGTTTGATCATATAAAATTTGTTGGCTACAAAATATTACTTTTTTATAATGAAGTAACCGGACTATTCGAAAAGTTTACTAAGATTACTGAAATGTGTTGTGTTGATTTTGAAACCATTATTTATTATGAACCACTATTATCGTTCACAACAAGTGATATTACGTTATATTATTTCAAATCAGCTCCTTTTGAAAATAGTTACTTGCATCCTCCTCTTATATGTATAATGTATTTTAATTTGCCATAATATTGTAAAGCTATTAGTTTGAAATTTCTTGTATTTGTTAGGATTACGTGATATACAGACTTTTATTCTATATAATTTCAAAATGAAGCTTTTCAAAGTTTGGTCATGTGATAGAACCAAGAAAACACTCATTTCAGTACCAAATGTGGATAATTCTTCAATGTATACAGAATTTAATTCTACAAGGTAAGTTGGTACTGTCAAATTAAGGAGTACTATTGAAAAAAATTGTATGTCCTATATAGCATCATCAAAATTGAATATAAATGGGGCGTCGCTAGTTTTGGAAAGCGATGGTACTGCTGTAGACGAAAGTGTTCTCCCATATCTGGAACAAAATCAAACACTAATATTGCTACAACCAGGAGAATGGTGGGCAAAAGGTGAATCATTGGCTACAACATTAACATATCAAGATTCGGTAACCACTTTTTCGACACCAGTCTCCAACATCAGCAACGTCACTAATTTGGATTTGGCTACAACTTCAAGTAGTCAACAATCACAAACCCAGGTTTTGTTTACTTTGGATTGCAACCAAGAAATTGTATGGGAGTCTTTGGAAATTCCATTTGATAAAATGCAGACTGATATGATTGAACTCTGTGAATCACAAAAAAGAAATTCGCAAATAATAAAAGATATTATACATGTAATCGTCAATGAAATGCGTACTATTAACAAAATCATTCCATTGAAAGCCATGAAAATAATGGCAAAAAAATTAGTTCAAAAATATCCTTCCACATTCCAAGATAGAGATGAGGATGGAGTTATAATAGGAGACGGATGTCATTCAGTCTTGATGAAATTGGTAGACCGAAATAATTATTTAAACCGTCCTCATAAGAGAAAATTTGATGAGGGCTCTGAAAATCCAGTTCCAAATAAAAAGAGGCAATTAAGCAAAAGAGCAGGTTGTACTAATTGGGCACCTCCAAACGAAACTGAAAATGAATTAGACAATAAGAAAATGATTGATGCAAATGACGAAGATTTTAATTCTCTAATGGAATCTTCTTTTCCACAACAAAGAGATTCATTAATAACGAAAATTCGCCATCTGTAAAACAAATAAAGGAGGAATGGCCAGTTCTATTCTCTCATAGAGGTATCAAATACCATTTCAGAAAGTTGACGAATAGTAATATAGATATATTGAATAATCAATTTTTGGAAAAAGGCAAAAAAATCCTAGAACATGCAAAAAAAAACAAAATAGCTTCAAAAATTTCCGTTCTTTCTTATGAAGAAAATATTATTTATTTAATTACACAACATTTTAAGGAAGACTTTAACTACATTTTATATGAATGTGAAGTAAAGAAAATCAAGTCAAAGCGTTTAAAATCTGTGCTAATTTTTTATCATGTTGCAGGATTTTAAAAGACTTAATGTAGATGATGTTCCATTAACACCAATAATTGTAAAATCAAGTACGTTTTTAATCATAAATATAATAATCAAAATTATTCTTACAGGTATGATTTGTCTTTTTTAGAAATTGCTCCTCATCAGTTCAAAATATTTATTGAAAAGGAAGATTTTAATGTGAATGTAACGTTCACTGAATTTGTTGAGGCCTTCAAATTGATATTTTGTTTCTATTTCAACTTTACTATGGTTTACAAAAAGAAGATTCAAATTACATTAGAAAGGTATTTTCAGAGGTATTTTTTAAAAATACACCCCGATTCAGGGCCTAAAGCTAAGAAAGGGAATGCTACAAAAAAAAAGTTATAACATATATAAATATGTTAAACAAACTTAATTAAACCAACAGTTTTTTTTATCAACCACGTGCATTTATTTTAAGTTGTTTTATATGAATTTAATTTAATTTTGACTGCAAAAATTGACTGTTACTTATAATCACTTGTTAAATGTTTGTTAATCTTATATTATTGTTTTAATTTCTAGGTTATTCTTTTATATTTTGTTGGATATTATTTAAGGATAATTTTAAGTTTGTTGATGTGATGATGTAAGTTAATTTTTATATATAAAACTTTACTAAATCCATTTATTGTTTGTAAAAAAACGTTTACATTTTTTAAAAATACATTCATTGAAAAATTACAATAATAGGCGTTTTATTTTGAAATGGTTACTATGTATAAACACAATATCATCGTGTGAAAGTGCACTTAGGCCCGTAAGAAACACATCCTAGTTTGTGTAAATTTTACTCGCTTAATCTGTATAAATACTAAATTATTATGTAAAATTACACTTAAACTGATAGAGAAGATCATTAAAGTAAATATATGTAATTTTTTTAAGTTTGACGTGTAAAATTACTAAAAATGTTATGTGAAAAATTTACACATTAGTATGATTTATTAAATATAACAATGTAAAATTACATATCAAATTTTAAAACGGTTCCAATTTGGAGTGTATTATTCAATAATCATATTGATTATTACTATAACATAAAGAATATTAAATAATATTACGTTGGTCAAAAGTTGCCAACGTTATATTATGTAAATTCACAAAAAATTTTTATCTGTGCAGAATATAGGTATTATACTTAGGATGTATATATAAGTGTACCTATTAATGTGTTTTAAATTTAAATAGGTAATATTTTTATTATCACAGAACTTTCTGAAATACATTATTGCTGTAATTGTACATTGAAAAATTACATTACCTTACACTATGAAATATAATATATTATTACAATAAACATTTTAACAAAATAATCAAATCAATGTAAAAATTTGTTAAAAGGGTTTATGTAGGTATTTTTAACACAAATGAAAGGGAATTCATATTAGGTAAACAAATTACAATAATGTAATCGTGTAAAATAATAAAGAATATACAATATATGTATGTAGGTACCTACGAATTGTAAGATTAGTCAAAATCACTGGCTACAAATACCTAACCAATGATTTTAAAACTGTAATTTTACAAATCTCTTCTTTCAATGCATCAGAGTAGTATAGAAGGCGGGGTACTGGAGCACAAATGACCTTCAACGTCCTGAGAAGCCCCTTTATGGTGCCCCTATGGTAATCAGTGTACGTCACTCCACGTGCTTATCATTGACCTTAATATCATTGACCTTCTAACGTAATCAGTGTACGTCACTCCACGTGTTTAACATTGACCTTACTATAATTGACCTTAGATAGTCTTAATTAGATAAGAATATTTGAATTAAGATAAAGGTACTTGTAAAAATAAAAATAATTGTTAAATATAAATTTAAATATTTCATTATTATTATAAAATAAAGAAAACACAATAATAATAATAATAATAAAAAAAAAATAGATACAAAACAGAAAAAGTTTTATGATGATGATGATGTGCTGGTTTGTGTTGTTGTTTGATGAGATGAGCCAAGCCTGGCCAAGCCGAGCCCAATTGTACTGTTGTTTTTTAGATTCATTTTACTTTTGCGAATGTGTTTATTTTTGCGACATGTAGTCAATTTGATAACATAATAATTTCGTTGACTTTGAAGAGATTCCTCTCTTTCTAGACAATAATAAAGATTTTCAAATAATGTATTTTGCTGTTTAATACTTTCTGTGAGATTGCGATCATATTCACTCAAAAGTTGATTCAACCTAAAAGATTCTATTAATGAATTAGTTAAATTTTTTTTTATGTTTAATAAATCTTCTTTTGACTTTGCTAACAAGTCATATGCAATAGACT
>SSSI01009383.1:0-10731 GCA_004796505.1 Oryzaephilus surinamensis | reverse complement strand
GGTAAAAATATTGCTCTCGACATGTTATTCAGAATTGTCTAAATAAATTTTTTACAGTGTATGCAACACATGTGGTATTTAGCAACCGATACACAACTGTTCCTGTTTTTAATAATACTTTTAATGTTTTTGTACAACAATCCGAGCAAAGCCAAAACCACGATTGCTGTGCTTACAACAGTTGGGGTTGTTTTGCCGGGAATAATTACGTATATTTATAATTTCGATTTTATTCTGCGCCAATATCCTGAGTAAGATTTTAGCCAAATGACGTTAACACCAGCTGATAATGTTTTTGTAGAAATATGTACCGTGTGAACGCAATTAGACAAGACATCTTTGCCTACGCCTATGCTTTTCCACTTAGCAACATTGGGGGCTATATGATCGGCATTATTTGCGGATACATGTTCTACCACTACAAAGACAGACAATTCCCTAACGGAAAAGTCAGACGCAAGCATATATATATAAAACTTATATATCAACAGCATTTGACCCATGTTGAAGCTAAGAGTGTGCGATAGAAAATCACATGTTCTGTTCTTTAGTTTTAAAATTGTGCTTTGCGCATGTTTCAAAGATTGGATATGGTTTGAAATTTGAATATTGAATTCCAATTATGTATTACTAGAATTATTTATTTCGAAATGAAACTCTTTAGAAATAAATGACAATTTATTAAAATATAAGATTTGATTTATACAAAAAAGTTCAAATAGCTTTAAACACACAAAAACACAGGCTTCAAGCGACCATAACATATACAAACAATGCTTTGAAACTTTCGAATATGAAGTTTGAAGCAGTTTGAAGTCAGCAACTATGATATTGCAGAACACTGTATTGAATTTCGTAAAAAGCCTATTTTGTAAGTAAGTCTCTTTTCAAAAACGTTCTCTAGAAAGAGACAAATGCTTATACGTACTTTCATTACCAACCGCTTATGGCACATGCGCAAAGCAATGTTTTAAAACTAAAGGACAGAAGACAATTTTCTATCGCTCTCTCCCGGCTTCAAATTTTTACAAGGGGGAGATATATTGCTGTTGATATATAAGTTTTATATATATATGGACGCAAGTCAAATTTTCGCATTCCTTTTTCAAAATTTGTTCATTGCAGTTGGCGACACTGACGTGGTGGATACTTTCCTTCGGCCTGCCGTTATCTACAATATTTTTCGCTTCTTTGGCCTACAACACGAATATCCAGTTTACGCGTTTGCATGCCGCCCTCTATTGGGCGCTCGGAAGAAACATTTTCGCTCTAGGCATAGCGTGCACGATTTTTGGAATGACGCAAGGAATTGGCTGTAAAAATCTGCCGTTACAATGATTCAGAATATGCATTTCCGAGTTTTTTTAGGGTTTCCTAGATGGGTGTGCGAATGGGAGGCTGTAACCGTTTACGGGCGCATTTCGTACAGCGCCTATATTGTACATTGTGCCCTAATTCGGCTGCGAATGGGCATAACAAGATGGCCGACCTATAATTCCGAGGCAATTTTGGTAACTGACCAGATCGAATGTATTGTTTGTTCAAAAAGCTAACAAACTTTGTTTAGTTTCATAAAGTTCTTGGTGACGTCACGACTACGTACATTTTCGCACTTTTGCTGTCGCTGTTCGTGGAAATGCCCACGAGTGCGCTGCAGAAGTTCTGGGTACCTCAATTACCGAAAACGGAAACGAGGATTACTAAATCCGAGCCAGATAAAAATGGTACGTCCAATGGAACCGTTAATCGTGTATCTAATGGTATGCTAGCTGGTAACGGCAGGGCTAGAATTAACGGTAATGCCAAAGAAATTAAAGCAGAGTGAAAAGTGCGTTTTAAAAATTATAATTAGGATTACGTTTTTTTATTTTGTAAACATTATACATAAATATTTATAAAAATCTTGTAATTATATTCAATAATAAAAATGCAACCTTAAAACTGGTGTTTTCACTAATTGATAGATTTAATTGCCGTTCAATGATAGAAAAACAAGCAATAATTTATTTCATTAACAATACTTCAATTAAAATTATTTATAAAGTCCATAAAATAATTTGTTGATAATAATAGAAACAAAATTTATTATTAAACCATGTAAACACCAATTAGTTAAGGGGAAAAGCCGTCAATTCAATACGTAAATCGACCTACCTACTTAACTAATTTAAAAATAAATTTAATTAATTAATTAATTCTATTTTTGTATTTAGACACATCTCTTCTATATGATAATATATATTTGCAAATTATTGTAATTAATTAAAACAAGTCCAACGAATTTGAATTAGTTTGTTTCAAAAAGATGGTACTGCTTAGTACTTGTTTGGTTTTCTATTTTTGGTTAAATTTTCTGCAGTTCATGGAGCTGTTTCAGGTAAACAATTTATTTAAATCCTAATAAACAGATTGTATAAATAAATTTTTTGAAAGACGCTGAATATGCTCGAATGCCATCATTGTTCCTGGAAGATAATTATGACAAATGCATGCAAGACAAAGCAAATTCGTTGTATTGTTCGTTTTCTTATTGGTTAGAACCAAAAAATCCAGCAAATCCACCAAAAATATGGACCACAATTAAGGTTGGTTACTAAATATAGTTTTACGATTTTTTGAATATTTTGAAAAATAGGCAGTGAGTGAAATCGAATCGAATTATCGTCACGACCACCTGAGGCACCGGATCTGCGTCCGTGAGACTTGTCCAAATGTCGATGCACGTGCTCAAAATATAGCGCAACAAATCGACGAATGTTACGACGAAAAATTTGAATCGAAAGGACTTAAAGGGAACGTAACAGACTTGAAATGTTTGGATGCCTTCACCAAATATCCGATTGAAATTTTTGATTTAGTTGTCGGGTAAATTTGAACAAATGACCATTTTTATTTACCAAATTTTGAAATATTTCCAGACTTTTTGCAGTTTCGTACATTTGTTTGGTTATTTGCGCATCGATTTACGAAGGAATTGCAAGATATAAGCCAGAAAAAGAATACAAACAAATTACGGAAAATAGCAGAGGTACTAAAATATTATGTTGAAAATTTCGATTTTATTCTTTAAAATTTTGAACTTAGTTAAAATGAAAACGTTTCTCAGTTGGTAGATTTTTGAGCTGTTTTTCGATTCCGAAAAACTGGTACCGTTTAACCATGACCACGCCCAAAAATGCAGACCTTCAAAAATTGAGCGCCATCCAAGGAATTCGTTTCTACAACATGATTTGCGTCATTATGGCCCATTCACTGATGGGCAACATGTCCGAGTTGGTTTCGAATCCAAAATTCGTGGAAGGACTTACGCACAACATGGAAAACACGATCATTTCCAATGGAGGTTACGTCAACCAAACTTATATGCTAATTTCCAGTTGGCTTCTAACATTTCAGTTTTTGCAAATGTTCGAAGGAAAAGAACGGGTCCAATGGAAGCATTTAAAGAACGCCTTCATTTACAGACTAATTCGGTATAATAACGATACTGTGTAATTTATAGTTTCTAGTATTTTTTTATAGTGTAACACCAACTTACGCTTTCGTGCTCTTTTTGCAAGCAACTTGGCTCGTCCATATTTCAAATGGTCCCAATTGGGATCCACTGGTTGGAGTCGAACATAAAAATTGTCGTAGAAATTTATGGATCAATTTGTTGTATTTGAATAATTTAGTAGACTACAAAAATATGGTAAACAAACTATACTATACAGGGTGTTCCAGAATCATATAAGAATAATTAGACCCGGTAGACATTTTTTATTAATATTTGAATATTTTTTTAACAGTGCATGCAACATATGTGGTATTTAGCGACTGATACACAATTATTTATATTCGTACTAATTCTTTTAATGTTCGTGATTAATTACCCAAAAAAAAGGAACATAATACTGGGTTGTTTTACAATTATTGGCATTATTTTACCAGGAATTATAACGTACATTTATAATTTGGACATAATTCTACGTTTTTATCCTGAGTAAGCATTTTCGTACAAACTTCATGCACGAGTCAACTTTAATTTGTTGCAGAAAATTATATAATTTGAATGTAATTAAAGAGGACATTTTCGCATACGCTTACATATATCCTTTAAGTAATGTTGGTGGTTACATGATTGGTATAATTTGCGGATATTTATTCTACTATTACAAAGATAAGCAATTATTTACCAACAAAGTAACTAAATTTGAAATTATACTGCAAAATTGACTTGTACATGTTTCTTTCTGTTTAGATTGTTTTGCTATTTTGGTGGCTAATTTCCGTCGGTCTTCCAATATCGTCAATGTTATATGCTTCTCAGGCTTATAACGATGATTTCAATTTGACGCGCCTTAAAGCGGCCGTGTACTGGTCATTAGGTAAAAACATCTTCGCCAGTGGCATTGCTGTGTTCATTTTCGGCATGACTCAAGGAGCTGGATGTAAAAATCGATTCAACTGTATGAAAATAACTAAATTTTTATTCACTACGTTTTTAAGGGTTTCCAAGACGATTTTGCGAATGGAATGCTGTTAGAGTTTACGGACGAATCTCCTATTGTGCTTATATTGTACATTTGGCTGTTGTCAGAGTGCGAGTTGGAGCCGCAAGATATCCAATTTATCAAAATAAGGGACTTTTAGTGAGTTTTTTTTTTTTCATTAAAAAATGTTTAAAGATTTATTGGAGTGGTTGGCGCCCGCCGGTGCCCGGTGTTGCTCTGCGGCGCCCGGTGGTGCCCCGTGGCTTTTTCATTGCTCGCGTGAATTGAGGAACTCGCCATTCGTCAATTTACACTCGAATGAAAAATTCCCTTTCCATCTCTTGTAATGAAAATCTTGGATTTGTTATGAAAATCCATGATTTTCATTGAACTACATTACTTGTACCCATTACTACGTAACGTTTCCTAGGGAATGTTAGAGAAATGGAAACTAAAGAAAATAACAAACCCCAAAACCCTCGTTTTTTGGGCAGTTATAGAAAAATAACTATTTGATATTTTTTTACAATTTAAATTTTTTTAGGTTTACAGTGTGATTGCTGACGTCACATCTACATATCTGTACGCCCTTGTATTGTGTTTATTTGTCGAAATGCCGACAAGTGCATTACAAAAACTGTTTATACCACAATTGAATAATAAAGACAAACAAAAACAACTCGAAAAAATAAATTCTAAATATAAACGGCAGTAAAGATCTAGTTTTTTTCTTGTAAACAAATTCGTCACTAATTTTTATAATGTTTTATTGAAAACATGTAATTATAGGTATAGAATGCACAATTTCCCAAACATGTGCAAATTATGAGGCCATCAACTTGATTACCATAACTTTCTATTATATAATTTGACTAAAACTATACTCGTATGATATAATTATTTAAATTAGAACCTTTAATTTTTAAGAAAATACTTATTAACTAGATTAATAATATAAGAATGTACAATAAAGAATTTGATTAATGTTAACATTGAGTAAATATTTTAACCACCCCCTACCAGAACGACTTATTATATAAAAGGCGAAACGAGAGTACTCGTTTTGCAACTACAATGATACAGCTTAACATTAATTTTTTTTAAATATATAATTGATTGTGCATGATGGCACGCGAAACAGTGTTAATTCTCTTAACTTTCCTAATATGTGTGTGCGATTGTAAATTTACCAGTGAACAGTACTCTTCAGTACCGCCGCTTTTCCTAATGGACGATTACGAACAATGTATGTTAGTTAAAGAGAAATCGTTATATTGTTCGTTCACGTATCAATTACAGTCACCGAACGATTCGCAAGTTTGGCATATAGTTAAGGTAACAAGATTTCGAAAAAATTAATGTTACATCAAATAAACCTTGTTTAAATGTAGGGTATAAGTTCTTTGCGCAAAAACTATCGACATGATTTGTTGCGGCATAAAATTTGCGTTAGAAAAACCTGTCCATCAGCCACATTGAAGCGAGACGAAGAACTTAAAGACGAAATTAACAAATGCTACGATAGTCAATATTCACATTTAGGCCTAAAAGGCAATATTACACAATTGAGATGTATTACAGCCACTTCATCGTATCCGTACGATGTTTACGACATTGTTTTCGCGTAAGTACCCACTTAGCTTCGAAATGGTACCAAAAAAAATATTCAATTTCTAGATTTGTAACAATTTCCTACATCGTATTCGTTTTACTGGCAAGTTTTCTTACAAATTTCCAACCGGATGACAGTAAAACCAGTACAATTTTCAGTTGTTTCTCATTGGTACGAAACTGGTACTTTTTAACAAAATCAAACACCAGTCCAGACGCTATAAGACTGTCCAGCATGCAAGGTATTCGTTTCTACACGATGATTTGTGTGATTTTGAGCCATTCGCTGGTGTTCAATTTTCGTGGACCGCTAATTAATCCCGAATATGTCGAAGAAGTACCTGACTTTGATTCCAGTTCGAGCCTGGACTAATTATTTGTTTTTTAGATTACACAAAGACCCTTAAACATACTAATCGCCAATGGTACTTTTATTGTACAATCGTTTTTTGTTATATCCGGGTGGCTGTTGACTCATCATTTCCTTCAACTGATCGAAAAGAACCCAACTATCAAAGTAAAGTACTTTGTTTTAGCGATTTTCAATAGAACCATAAGGTACTACACTTTGATTGCGAAAAACAAGTTAATTTTCATCATTTTCCACAGACTGTTGCCAACGTTGGCATTTATGGTGGCTTTTCATGCCACTTGGTTAATTCATATGGGCAATGGACCGTTATGGTACGATCATGTAGCAGACGATTATGAAAATTGTCGAACGTATTGGTGGACAAATATTTTATTTGTTAGCAATTTTGTTGGTGTGAAAAAAATGGTTGGTTAAACTTTGCTTATTTTTTAAAGAATCACTTTTAACAAAAGTCGTAGGTACTTAAACAGCTAAAATAATGTAGTACCTACATTTATAGATTCCTAGAAATCTTTCAAACAATTATCAAAAAATCTATTTGCTTTCTAATCAACGAGTGATTCTTTTGAAATAAAATTTTATTATTAATATTAAATTTGAAAATTATTTTCAGTGTTTGCAACAAACTTGGTACTTAGCAGCCGATATGCAACTATTTCTTGTAGCTTTAATGATCATTGCAGTCATATGGAAATTTCCACAATGTACGAAATACTTGTTTATTGTTTGTTTTTTGATCGCTTTCACTGTACCAGCAATAATTGCATATGTCAGGGATTTCGATATTTTATTGAGGATGTATCCGGAGTAAGTACTCGTCGTGAAAACCAGTTTTAGGAAGACAATAAACGAAATCTTCTTTCTTGGACAAAGCCTTGCACATGTTTTCTGTTTACAACCTTGATACAACCCGTCAATAACGTGTGGAATTTTTTCCAGAGACATGTACGACACAAGAACGGTACATTCGGACTTGTGGGCCGAAATGTATGCCACCCCATACAATAATTTCGGTGGTTATTTCGTAGGAATGTCTTTCGGTTACGTTTACCATCAATGTAAAGAGGAAAAACTATTGAAAAAACCTGTAATTCATTTTCTAATCATCGAAACTAACAAGATTCTATTGACTAGTTAAGATTTACAGGATTTTCTGGTGGTGTTTCATAACGATTGCCTGCTTCTCAGTGGTACTAGTGGGAATATTTATGTACCACGAAAGCTATTCCTATACAAGACTGGAATCCGCCGTTTATTGGGCATGTGGCAGAACGATTTTCTCACTAGGGGTTGCCGTTGCCATACTAGGATTCACCCAAAATGTTGGCGGTAAGTACCGATTGGAATTTTGACAGAAAAACGAACTGGCCACATTTTCTTTAGCACTGTTAAAGCGTTTCTGTGAATGGAGGGCGGTTGAAGTGTTTGGACGACTGTCGTTCAGTGCGTATATTGTCCATTTGGCCATAATTCGTACCAGGGCCGGCTTGCAAAGGGCACCATACTATGCTTCCGACTTTTTATGCGTAAGAATTTCGATAATGGTACTCGCGAACTAATTCATTTCGTTACTTTTTCTAGATGTGCGATGCCTTGGGCAACATTTGTATGTCGTTCATGGCTGCCACATTGTTGTGTCTGTTTATTGAGATGCCAGTAACAGGATTACAGAAAATATTAGTACCCCAGTTGGAGAAGAAACGAAATTTCAGTGCATGAAGTGCCACTCTGTTAGTTCGTATGAATTTTTTGCGATGACAATGTAATTTATAATGTATTTGTAATTTTATTTAAAATATAAATATTTCTAATATAATTAGAAAGACAAGTTGATCCAGGCCCTTTTCAATAGAGATCGTCTTTCATATAATGCAACACGTATACAAAATTTCAGTTCAATATTTTTATTCTGTCGAGCGTAATCGTGCTTACAAGGTTTGCTGATGGCGATGGCGACGACGGCCACCACTACAGACAAAACTCCTATTAAAAGATATTTTGTTTTTTTCAACAAAATAAAAAAAAATCAGGAAAGGTTTTGAACAATTCTTTTTCTACTAGATTTTTATTATTTATGTATTACAGTAATTAATTACACATTTAATTATAAAAATGCACATATATAAAAATTAATATTAATTAAACTATACCAGCACCATTAATCTTATAAAAAATTTCTACACCTAAGTACTTATTTTATGTAAAAATTTACAAAAAAATACTCCCTCTTATCTTTTAATTTTTCATTTTCATGTTTTCTTTAATGACCCTTTGCAGTAACTTTATGTTTAAGGGATTTTGGTTTATGTTGTTCGCCATTATGCATTTTTAAATGTTTTTTTAAAGTACCGCTATGTCCAAAGGCTTTGAAACATATTGTACATTTGTATGGTTTTTCGCCAGTATGTATTCTCAAATGTGATTTTAATTCACTAGAAGAAATAAATGACTTAGAACACAGTTTACACGTAAATGATTTTTCACCAGCGTGCCTCTTTAAATGTCTATATAAATTACCGGCCTGAATAAAAGATTTCAAACATATTTCGCATTTAAACAATTTTTCGTCAGCATGTATTTTTAAATGTGTATTTAAATGACCTCGGTGGGAAAATGTTTTCAAACATATTTCGCATTTATACAGTCCCTCAAAAGTATGCAATTTTAAATGACCCGTTAAAGTGCGATGGTGTGTAAATGATTTCGAACATATTTCGCATTTATATGATTTTTTTTCACCATGTACTTTTGAATGTGCATTTAAATGACAGCGATCAATAAATGATTTTGAACATATCTCACACTGGTACGGTTTTTCCCCAGTGTGAATTTTTGAATGTGTTTTTAAAGAACCAGAAGTTTTAAATGTTTTGAAACATATCTCACATTGATGTGTTCTTTCATCAGTATGTACAGCTTTCAAATGTACTTTTAATATATCAGACCGTCTAAATGATTTCAAACATATTTCACATTTATACGGTTTTTCATGTGTATGCGTTTTTAAATGCCGTTTTAAATGACAAGGGAGTGTAAATGATTTAAAACATATCTCACATTTATACAATTTTTCACGGACACGTTTTTCGCCAGTATGAATCTTTAAATGACTTTTAAGGCTGCAAGAGTAAGCAAATGATTTTGAACATATTTTGCAATTATACGGCTTTTCCATAGAATGCGTTCTAAAATGTATTTTTAAATTCTGAGGAAATGCAAATGATTTTAAACATATTTCGCATTAATACAATTTTTCGCGTGTATGAGTTTTTAGATGTCCTTTTAAATTGTTAGACTGTGTAAATGATTTTAAACATATTTCGCATTTATACAGTTTTTCACCAGTATGTATTTTTAAATGTGATTTTAAACTACCAGCTTGAGTAAATGATTTTGAACATATTTCGCATTTAAATAATTTTTCACCAGTATGTATTCTTAAATGTTTTTTTAAAGTATCAGACAGTGTAAATGATTTTAAACATATTTTGCATTTATATAATTTTTCACCAGCATGTATTTTTAAATGTATTTTTAAATAACTAGACAGTATAAATGATTTTGAACATATTTCGCATTTATACAGTTTTTCACCAGTATGTACTTTTATATGTGTTTTTAAATTGCCAGACAGTGTAAATGATTTTGAACATATTTCGCATTTATACAATTTTTCACCAGAATGTATTTTTAAATGTTTTTTTAAATTACCAGACAGTGTAAATGATTTTGAACATATTTCGCATTTATACAATTTTTCACCAGTATGTATTTTTAAATGTATTTTTAAATAACTAGACAGTGTAAATGATTTTGAACATATTTCACATTTATACATTTTTTCACCAGTGTGTATTTGTAAATGTCTCTTCAAATTACCAGATTGAGTAAATGATTTTGAACATATTTTGCATTTATACAAATTTTCACCAGTATGTATTTTTAAATGTTGTTTTAAACTACCAGATTGAGTAAATGATTTTAAACATATTTCACATTTATGTAATTTTTCACCAGTATGTAGTTTCAAATGTCTTTTTAAATTGCAATTCAGTGTAAATGATTTTAAACATATTTCGCATTTATACAAATTTTCACCAGTATGTATTTTTAAATGTTGTTTTAAACTACCAGACTGAGAAATGATTTTGAACATATTTCGCACTTATACAGTTTTTCACCCGTATGTACTTTTACATGTGTTTTTAAATTGCCAGACAGTGTAAATGATTTTGAACATATTTCGCATTTATACAATTTTTCACCAGAATGTAT
>SSSI01009377.1:0-26124 GCA_004796505.1 Oryzaephilus surinamensis | reverse complement strand
ATTTACCTACCTTCTTTAAATTTTACATCCTTCTCGTCTTCATTTGCGTCAATTTGTTGATTTCCATTTAAATGCTGATATATGGTTATGGGCCCATGATATTGTGTGACTCGTCCGATGATAACATCACTTGAATTTTCAATATTGATTTGAGAATTATTCGGAATAACGTTAGTGTCGTCATTTAAGTGATTTTCACAGATTAACTCATTTTTTAAAACTAAGTCACTTATTGTTCCAATATTTGTACTATTTTGAACTGGTGGTAATACTTCATCTGAATGGATTGGTGTCATTTATGATTTACACATATTCTTTGTTTTGTTTATTAATGAATTACAATCAATGATAAACAAATACTGTAACATAATACATGCAACAGCCATAAATTTATCATCTATGATAATTTATGTGCGTATATGAAACCTTATCATTTTTTTAATGCTACCACAAAATGGATTGTGTGAAATGCTAAATATTATTGGACTATCTGCGTATAAATATCTATAGTTTTATAATATATATATGCAAGCAAAGATTACAAGTATACATATACAAGTTAAAAGTTATTATTTATAGTGGGAAAAACCGAGATTAAAAGTCAAGACCCAAAAAAACTAATAAACTGTTATAAGACGATATATGTACATAATTAATAATTATAATGATAAAAATCAATGCTTTTTGCTTTACATCTCTTACTATTTTCTTAAAAGAGTATTAGCAAATTTGGAAAGTCTGCATTCCCTTGATTTCAAAACATTGAAAAAGGTCTCTCTAAAAAACTCAATAGACGAAAGGAATGTTATTAAAACCAGCTGTAGAGGACAGCAGGTGCAAATATTTATTTTGTTGGTAATGAAAATAAACCGTTGATTTAAAATAACTGTTATTTAAAGAAATACACTTTATTCTTTTGTAAATTAATGAAAGTTCGACTAATTTATAACAAGTAAGTATACATTTCTATTTATTTTAAAATTTATCTTTGCATTTTTTCGTATCACAGATTCTAACCTCAAATTAACATTTAATAAGAGAAAATTTTGTTAAAAATGAGTATAATAACACTACAATTTGGTCAGTGCGGTAATCAAATTGGTCAAAAACTATACAGTATTATAAACGATGATATAACTTGTTCAAATACTAAAAGCAATACATACAATTCATCAGCAATAAATCGTTGGTTTCACGTAAATAAAAAAGGAAATTGGGAACCACGATCAATTCTAATTGATACAGAAAGTAAAGTTGTTGATAATAATAATCATTTGTCATTTAAATTTAAAAATATCGTTGCTAAATCTTATGGGGGCTCTGCTAATAATTGGGCTTATGGTTATTGTGAAAGAAGTAAATTGTTGCAAAACGAAGTATGCGAGACTGTTAGAAAAGAAATGGAAAAATGTGATTTTGTTGCAAGCTTTTTAAATTTATTTAGTTCATCAGGTGGTACAGGATCTGGTGTGGGCAGTTCAATATTGCGAATATTACGTGACGAATATCCTAATAAAAATCTTACAAATGCCATAGTATTGCCATATAATAATGGAGAAATTGTTACACAAAACTATAATAGTTTATTATGTTTGTCATCAATATACTCAATATCGGACAGTATTATTTTATTTGAAAACGAAAGACTGCATTATATATATAAATACTCAACAAATAAAAAAGAAATAACATTTAAAGATCTGAATTTAATTATTGCTCAGCAATTAGCATCTTTATATCAGCCTTTAAATTATGACCTAAATAGCTTAATTAACAATTTAACATCTCATAATTTTAAATACTTGCAAATTTCTAATGAACCTCATTTTATTGAAGAAAATAAAAAGTTTGAAGTAAATGTTAATTGGAAACCATTAATACAAAACCTTTCAAAACGGAATAGGTACGATATTGTACAATATAAACAAAATAATTTAATTCGTAAAACAATTTACAATTTGTTAATAACAAGAGGTGGAAATTTATGTAATGAAAATGATTTAAAACCATTCAAAGATGCCAAAAATTATGTGCCATGGTTAAATATTAATGAATGTTTTAAATCATATCATCAGACGAGACATTTTTGTAATATCGATAAATATTTGACTTTGGTTTCGAATAATAACAGTGTTTACTTGCCATTAAATTCGATTTTAGATGACGCTTGGAATTTATTTACGCATGGAGCTTATTTACACCATTATAAGACTTTCGGTATAGATGAAGAATATTTTTTAAATTGTTTTAATGTTATGGAAAATCTTTTGAATAAATATAAAATTTTATAATGTACATATATATATTATTTTCTGATAATTTTAACCTCTTTGTATAAGATATTTTTAGAATGTTTTTTAAATAAAATTTTGAAAATTATTTGACTGTTTTAATTCATATTCATTTCACACTTTATTTATTTTCAGTGTGTGATAAACTGACTTTGAAGGAAAAGAAACAATTATTTGCAGCATTAAAAACTCATGGTTCGAGTAATTTGGAATTAATACAAAAGGAGCTTCCTTATAAATCAATATCAGATATCCGTTCTATAATTGATGAGTACTCGAAAATAGGTATGAAAAAGTTCATTGAATCAGAAGTTGGTAAATCTGAAGGTCCCATGAAAGATTGGATACACATAGTGAATAGTTTATATGTTTTACAAAAGAATAGTGTTGTTGATATAATTCCAAGGGTATTAAAATACATTGCATTATTCGAAACAGGGGAGTCCGATGAGGAAATCAATTTTAGGTATTGATGAAAATAATAAATTTAATATCGGATGAGATCATTTTCCAATTAATTTCAGTTTTTGTTACAAAATGTTGTCTGATATGTGTAATGGTGATTCTACAATGAACTGTAATGAAAAAACTAAATATTTTCTGTACGATTCCTGTATGAGTAAATTAGCAACAATTTTGAAACATGAAGATTTATCTGCACAAAAAAGCTTTTTAGAAAGTTTAACCAGTCTTGAGAAACAAAATATAAATGTAGATACATATATTGTATTCGTTTTTTTAGTATTATGAATTCGAATTTTAATTTTTTCAGGATCCACAACTCTTGAACCCATTAGATATTCCAAACAATCTCTTAAAAGATGACAGCAGCACAAATAGTTAAAATAAAGAAGAAGTTTTGAATAAATGATAAAAATAAGTAATTAATCTTGTGAGTAATGAATTTTTATATAAGTTTGCAGTATATTAAACAATATTAAAATACATTGTTACGACTTTTATTTATCGACTATTATTGCTTTTAAGACCATAGGATCATCAAAGGGCTTTAATAAGTAAATAAAACAGCACATTTTTCTGAAACATATCACATTTTTAATATTTCTCATCCTTTATCAATGTTTTCAAAGTAAATACGTTATTTTATGCACATAACATTTTTTATTTTTATAAAACAAATTATATAGTGTTTTGCATAAAATATAGTACATACTACTGAACAAATATATTTATTTCTTTATATAATTTCTTTTCTTTTAAATATTTATAGCTTTGTACTGACTTTCTTTGATTGTATATTTCTCATACGTTTCAAAATCACATTCAATAAAACAGTAGCAAACTATTTACTTTATTTACACCAAAGTAATAGTGAGAAAATGAATATTAATGTACAAATATTTAAATTTGATACAATATTTTATTTATGAACAGTCGAGAATTGGCTTGAAATTTTTATACATCTAGTATATTGACATTTTTTAATAATTTATGATTTCTGTTTATTATTATTTTTTTTATTATATTAATGTGAATAAAAATTTAAAATTGTGCAAAGAGATTGTCGAATGTTTGATGGATAATATCGAAAACGCTACATTTTGTCCTATTTACATAAAATACGTAACAAATTAATTTTAAAGATTACAGAGTATTAACAGATTTATTTGGGATTTATACATATATACTTTTTTTATTCGAAAGTTGAATCTTTCAATACTCTGTTACAGAATATTGAGCAAATAATTGCACAACCATCTGTGGGACACATTAACCTAATCCGATAGGGAATCACAGCAGGAATAAATTAAAAAGTAATAGAAGAGAAAAGTGGAAGTTGTGTTAGATCGCGAAATATTTTTAGCAAATATTTATATACATATGTATTATTCTAATTTAAAAATGTGTAAAGTGGAAGATAATTTTCTCTTTAACGACTGGTTAAAGTATCTACAATACATTAATAAAACAACAAATATTGTACACATTTATATACGTTAATTGTTAGATTAATATAATTTCCATTTTTTATAATTGTTTACATTTTTTGGTGTATTTGCTTTTAGGCTTTTTTTATATACAATTAAATATAAAATTCGATTTTATATTTCACGACCTAAACAAATATTGAAATAATTTGAAAGGCAGACTTATATATACATATACTTGTATTTTATATCATTTATGTATAATAAACATTTTCTGGTGAATTATTGTTAAGAATTATTTTTTATTTTTAAATCACATAAACGTCGAAAACGATTACATGCAAACATATATGAAATATGCATATGAAAAATATGAAATTGTATATTTTCTGTAGACGATTGTCAAGGACATATTTTTACATCACTAGAAGGGCACAGATTCGCAAACATGCGGAAGGTGTTTATATATAATATGTATATTATTTTTTTCTTTCAAACCGGAGCACTGCAAAAATACATACCTATACAGTAACACGCCATCGAGATCAATTCACTCTGATATTTCATTAAAAAAATAAATATTCCAGTTTGCTTTTAACATTTAGAAAAATTTCATCCATATATTGAGTTGAATCATTATGTACTCCATGTAAATAAAATTGGCTAATTATTTTTACCATTATATTAGAAAAATAAATTTTATTTTCATATTTTTGTACTTGTAGGAAGTTGTAGGATATACATATATCTATTTCTTTTATTTATTGTTTAAGAGTGAAAAACGAAAGAGAATCAGGAAGGAAAATCAGACTATTCTGAAAGAGGGTATATAAATTTAAGACACACTTGAGTAAACATACACACAGTACAAGTACATATATGTAGGTATAACAAATATGTTTTTTTTTTAAGTATGGAACTCGTGCTGTTGCCTGTGATTGTCGTTTGGATTGCCACTCCCGGTCTTCAGTGAAATATCCAAAAATAAAATACAAAAAAAAAAATAAAATTGAACTCGAATCAAGGATTCTTATTGACGTCCGGCAAATAGCTGGTACTGGAACATCAAAAAACAATTATGCGGGGGTTATTGAGCATCAAAAAATATTCTAACTACTCTACTTAAATAAATTCTATTTCTAAAGCTACTCTTTTAAAGTCGTCTAATTAGAGATATCTATAAGAACGGAGTGGCACAAGTTCACGAATACGAACCACTACCTTCTTCCTTGACAAACATCCTTGCTTCAAGTTTTTAAACAAATTCTGCTTCGCACCCGACTTCTTCACACATTTCAACAATTCTTGATTTAGCCGACAGGTTTCGGTATATGGTATCGTATCCTGATTTTGTACCGTACTAAGTATTATAATTTAAAATTGTTTAAATGCCCGATGATATATATAAATAGTACTATTATAAAAAATTTAGAAAAGGTATCAATAGCCCCCGCCAGGTGAATGAATAATGCACGAACAGAGACAAAAATGACTTGTGTGGGAGAAGCAGGAGTTGTGAGTGTAATTTACGACGTTCATACGTACGTACATTCAGCTAAATGTAATATTCAATGAGGGGCATTTCCTAACCGTGCTACTAGAGAACGTTCTGCCGTTGACTGGTTGGTGTGAAGAGGTGAGTCTTACCATTCCAGAGCCGAGCTGTTGCAACAGCCCTGAACCCTGTGAGCCTCCTAGTACTGCAGATGGTCGTCGGGATCTGATGCTCTGCATACTGCTACTTAACAGGAATGGGACACTGCTGCTCGTGTTCGGCATCGAGCCTCCCTGCAAAATTATAATAAGCATTTTTTTGGCCCACAACCTAATCGTTCTTAGAGCGCTAAAAGCGTTTCCGCCAATCTCTTGCTTTACTACTCGTTTTCATATTACTACAGTTTATGAATTCTCTTCCATTATATCTTTGTTTAATAAAACAAATAGCGATAACAATACCCGCTGGTAATTATGAATGTAAATTATAGAATTTTTTTATTTCAAGATTTATATTTGTAAAGATATTTTTTAAATGTTTTTTTTAGAAATATTTTTCAATATTAAGAATGGAATTGTTCGTTGCTAGCTTAAACTTCGACTAATTTTTGCATAAGTTTGCTCTAATTTGAGTAGAAACTCATAAATTTAATTATCTTCTTATTACAAACTTAACTACATATCGTAACTTATTGTACAAAAGATTTAATATTTTTCTCGCACAACAATAGCCGAAAAGCTTTATATTTTTTACAATTCTCAGCCGCGACTTAAACCATGAGATATTTTTAGTTCATTTAAAATTTGATTGGATATTAAATTTCATGTTATTATTATGTAATTTAAATTGCTTTTATTAAATTCTTCTTAATATCTCATTTACGTTATTGTTTACAACAATGATGTGAAAAATTTTTTAAATTGTATATTAAATGAACTAGTTGTTTTGTTTTTTGGATGATATAAATGTTTTTTCTTTTCAAAAGCTGCTTCACTAAAGTTTATACCATTAATGTAGATTGTAAAATATTAAATAACATTTTTTAATTAGCTTATAAATTTCCATTTGAATGATAAATAAAAAACGAAAATAAAAAAACGCTACCAACAAACTGCATCATTTTTCAGTTAAAAACTGAAAATATAATTTCATTATACAATTTTTTATTACATAACGGAATACTGTAGTAATAAATATTTAAATAAAAAAATTATAACGAGGACGTACACTTGAACTGAAAAAAAAGAATTTACAAATACTCACTATCATGCTCCGTGCAAGCTGAATAGAGACAAAACGGCAATCAACACATTGCATCATCAAAATGATATAATCCAAGCGATCGGACAGCACAAATGAGAATGACAAAATGATTAACAATCTTTTTTTAGTGATAATATGAGTGGACATGTGTGGTAACCGTGAGGATGCCTGTTTTTAAGACCTCAACACGGGTGCAAGACCCCATCGTCAAAATAGATCAGTTTCTGGTTTGTTCATTTTGTTATATTGATTTGAAAATTTGTTAAAGTGTTTATTAATTCAAGTAAATGTTCATGTTTTCGTTTTATAGTTATATAGTTAATAGTAATTAATGACCAGACCATGATCTATGTAACGTTTTTTACAACATTGACAAACAGGGGGACACTTACATAAGTGGACGGCACCGATAGGCTCGAGCCCTCACGGGACACCGAGCTGTACCCTATAGCACCCTGTGCGAAGAATCGCACCAATCATTTTATGTATTTGTGTAAAAGTTGTGTTAATAATAAAATTATTAATTAAATAATAAAGGACAAATAATAATAAATTAAATGCTAATTTAGCACATTTATTAATGAATGTAGATTTTCCGCTATTTAATAATAGAGTAAATCATTATTTTTTGTCCTTTACAAAAAAATAAATCATTTATTATAATAATCAAATTTTATTGTTCACTATTTATAGTAATAGCCATTTATTTATTTCATAATAATTGAAACTATATACTCACACAATTTATACCTACATTATTATTATAAATTAATTAATTATGGATTGTGATGAAAGTAAGCGGCTATTATTTATAATTCCAACAAAACTATAAAAGCATGAAACTACAAAGCGTTAATATAAATAAATAACTATTACTCCATTCAACTAATAAAATTTTATATCATATCATAAACTTCATTTTTCCTTTTTTCGTAACTATTAAGACCTCCTATATTGTGTGTGGTTTAACATCGTTTGCAATAAAATGTAGTTTATGTTATGGACAAACACAGTATTTTAGAAAATGCTTTAAATTACTACATAATAAATTTTATTACTTAATTTACTTTATTAAAAATTTCTATAACAACTTTTAAAACTTTTATTCACAGAAACTAAATTTAAGTTATTCACGTTAGGGTTTTAGTTAGTTTGTTAATTTTACCATATCAAATTACAAATTTAGAGATCACCGGAGCATTTTGTGAAAGATAGTTTGGCTTGTAAATAGAGTTTGTTAAGAATTTCCAAAATACTGTTTTATTATTTACAATAACATAAATAAACAAAATTTATAATATTACATACCGTGGGTGGCGAAAGATTTACTGTTGAACCTCTGCGTTCTTGGGGTCCTATACTGGAATGTCTACGAATAGGGAGTCCACCACCTGGCGTTCCACCTGGAGATGAAGCACAAGATGGTGCTATTCGAATTTTTGGTGTCATTAAAGTATTATCAGACAGTCTTCTGTTCGAAATCGAATTATTAACTACTCTAAGGAAATTACTATCGGGGGATGAAGGTGATCCACCAAACCACCAACCACCTAGCATACCACCTAATTCAAATGAAACAGATTAGTGTATCCATATATTTAAAAAATATCAATTTGACATAATTCCATTGTCCACTTTTATACCTGTGGAATTTTTTCTAGCCATATCTTCTGCACTCGATGTTTTTCTTTGTTCAATTCGTAAATTCGGAATATTAAATGGGGGTACATGCATGTTATCAGAACTGTATTGGTGTCTAAGGGGCCGATGTCTTTCGGGACTTGGAAGTGAGAGATTGTCTAATTTAAGTTTGTTACGTTGATTTCGATCTATCTGATCCAACATTTCTTGTAATACTTCCAGTAGAATTGTAAACTGTTCCAAATTAAGTGAGGGATTTACTGTTTGTGGCAACAATGAAGGCATCACTTTTGTTGCCATTAAATTAACAGATAATCCATACTTTTTGTCACACAGCATTAACCGATATATGTCTAAACAGAAAATATATTATTAGAAAATATAAAAGGAAAAAACCATTTCATGTAAGTATACTATTCAAAACAAAATTTAATCAAATCAAATAATATAAAAAACGCTGTAGAATTGTGTGTGCATAAAAAAACGCAATAAACAATATGAATTGCTTTCAAGCTTTTTTACTGTGTTATTCATGAAAATATGATTACTTTTTTTTGTTTTTTTTTTATCAAAATCACACCTTGCTAAGCCACTTACTTACGACCCTTAATATAATTTGTGGATCAGATAGTCGTATATCATAAAGAAGAGGTAATACTTCGTCAATAATTTGGCTTTTATCCAGTCTATCTAAAGTTCTTTCAACGCATGAAAGCACATTTGAAACAATCTTCATGTCGCTTTGATTTTTTTCGTATATTACTTTTGTTTTTGGTAAAATTATTCTTCGAATTGCTGTTTCATCCAAATATTCTGATATATTAGTAACTGCCACCAATGCTGCACTCTAAATAAAAAAATTAACGTTTAATCATCTGCCCGGTTTGATAAAATCAAAACATAAATATTTTTATTGGAATCACACAATGTGTAAACGTATTAAATCGAAATTGGTTTTTAAGTTTCAATTATAATTTAATTAATTTACTGTGTTAGTCTAGGCAATTAAAGCTTTGTGGAATTATGAACTTAAAATTTAGTTTGCAATATTGCTTTATTTGCTATTATATGACAATGAACAGTTTTAGCTAATATTTGCAATGCGAGTTAATTCAATTCAAATAAAATTGTATATATACAAATTTATAGTAAAAATAATGGATTTGGTTCAGAGTTAAGTAACAATATGTAAAAATAATTTTATTAAGAACGTATCCTACCTAAGTTATAGTAATCTATTTTCATTTCAACATCTTAATAGAGGGTAAGAAATAAATAAAATTAAACAAGAACTTCCTCTACACTCGACAATTTATCAAGTATAAATTTCCTGAAAATACGTAAATAACGAACGTAACTAATGAACACGGTAACAGCTTTTAGCGATACATTCAATACAACTTACCTGGTTGAGATGTAACTTAATCTGAAAAGCTTTTAAAGAAACGTGCGCCAATATATATTTTCTCGTCGTAAATAATTTGAATTTTAAACCAAACAATAATATACGAACTTGTTTAGAATTAACTAATGTCTTGTTCAACAAATTACATTAATTTAGCTTATAAACATTTACTTATATGTATAGTGATTTTATTGATTAATTTTTATATAGTCGCGAAATATTTTGTGCTAAAAAACAAAATGTTATTTTAACCGAATCGGAAAGTTCTGCCTCTTAGGAAATGTTTTATTTTATGTTACATTATAGTTTATTTAAATAAAAAAGAAGTTTACCTGTACTTGTATTGTAGTGCTTTCAAATGCATTATACAACATTGGTAACACTTCAGTTCGAATATCGTCTCGTGGGGTTTTTTCTAATATTATATGTAAATTTTCTAAAAGCGTTACAGTTGCTTGAACAGTTTTAGGTGCTGAAAAGACACCCCTGAAATTAAATTTTTACAATATTTGTGTATATTTCGGTAATACATAATAAATATAATTATTATATATGTACAGGTCTTTATGCGTTTGGGGGCTTTTATCGCATAATGCATTTTACTTTTACTGAACATAATATATGTATATGGGTATACTAACCTAAAGGACGGAAGTATTATGGACTCGTATTCCTCTACAGTTGACTCTTGAATCAAGTACAAAACAGGCTGCAAAACAGCTGCCAGTACCTCTTGAGTTCTCATTTCTTGTTGTAATGAAGGCCATACATGTTGATACCACATTTTCTGTAAAATGGAAAATGTATACGAGAGATTTTTCCCCTTCATTGAATTACAATGAAATATAATATAAGTATGTATTTAGCGAAATTGTAAGTTTGAATATCAAAAGCAACAAATCTACATTGTACTCAATTTTAACTATATAGGTACAAAATCTATTTTACAATATGGTAGTTTCTAAAGGGAAACACTCTGTTGGATTTATAATGCAATAGCAAGAGAGCTTTATATGGTTGAGCCGCTTCATCTGCCGTGACATTTTTTATTCGTGACAACGCTTACAAAGAACACCAACGTTTTCCAAGTCTATAGCAAACACAACAAAATCTTTCCAGCTATTCTTTATGTCAGTAATATCGTCTATAGTCACTTTTCGTATGCGCATTATTAACAATGAAAAAGTGTCTTCCATTTGGAGCTGGATTTTTTTTGTTTTAATCTATAATATTGACAAAAAATATAAAGTGTTAATAAAACGGCTTACTTTTGGAATAAATGGCATGGCTTCTTTTAAAGTATTTCGATAAAAGTGTGACTTTTGTGTTGGATCTTTCATGTTTATAACATCCAAAAATTGTAGGGCATGTACAGCAGGATCACTGAAAATTAATAAAATTATAATTAGAGTACAGAAAGCTTTTTAACATATTAAATATGTATAGTTTAAAATGAATTTACTGCAATTTTGTACCACAGCAACGTATACACTGTTGTTAAGTAAACATCAAAGAAGTCGTGCAAGTTTTAGTTTACAGTGTGAAAGATTTCTAATGTAACAGTTGAACTATAAATGTTTATGGAATAACTAAAGCATAATAATTGCAAGTAGGTATAATAGGAATAATAATTTATAGTCAACAAATAATTATATAACACAATATAATATGTACAAATAAGAATTGTCAATTGAAATTTGAAAGTTATCTGAATAGAACTTGGAATCCGTACAAGTAAACTTTTAATCAAGTAAGTAAACCAGTTTTGTAGAAGAATATAAAATAGAAATCATAGAACAAACTTTCAGAATAAACTTACTATTGTACCTAATATTTGTAAAGAAATTATTTCATACTTTCCTTCATAACTAAAACTTTGTATAAAATATTATAAATTTTGTATTTATTATTGGGGTCATTTTATAACAATCATTTCACTAACAAATAATCTTGCTAACAATTAACGCTAATGTCACGTCTAAAAGTTTTCTAATTAATACACGATTTGATTAAATTTAATAATGAATGTAGAATTATTGATCGTCGACCAACGAAAATTAAATAAGATTAATAATTTAGTAAAATTGGATTCAAAAGCTTAGATACCTGTATTGTTTAACACATAAAACACGCAATAACATGAAATTTTAAATTAGAAAAATTCAACAAGCTATACCATTCAGCACACAGGAGTAATTCAGAAAAAGGGTTAAAAATTTATTTTATTTAACTTGAAGGTAAACACTAAGTCCACAAGATACATATTTCGTTATGCAAATTATTGAAATAAATTTAAATTATTCAAACGTTTTCCCCAACAATTTCTTCATTCAGTTTAAAACCCATCTAGAATGAATATTTGATTAAATTTATTACACTTTAATATAATGTAATTTGGTTCTGAAACTATTTTGTACATCATCTTGAAAATTTCCAAATAAAGCAGTCAACCACAAAAATCTATTTGGTGCATTTCGTTAAAAATAATTACGAAAATACAAAACTGGAAAACTACAGTATATACAGAAATGCGATGTTTTAGAATAAATTTTCCAGATAAGTTCATTATGTTTTTTGTCATTTCTGTTAAAAGTCGTTTTTTTTTAGAATAAATATTATTTGTGTAGTTATTAGTATATTAATAAATCTTTATATTATAATAGTCCATCTTTGAAATACCTAATGACTGAAAATAAATTGCAACAAAATTTTTATTATTCTACTTTCAATTTTCATCTCTTTAAAAAAATATTAATTTTTTTTCTTTCTTTAAAAATGTTTTACTTCAACTCCATTAAAATAATTTGAATTCTTTTTAATAATGATCCAATTCGATACTACTCGTAAGTATACGTGATTTGAATTACTGCTTACAATAAGAACTGTTTGACATTAAATTTCCATTTTCAATATTATTATCTGCAAAATTGTCGTTATACCTTGATGAAGCATTGATTTTTTTAACAGCAGCTATATTTTTGCATACGAAATTTTCATTTGAAAGTTTAATTATTTTCATTTTTTTCACTTTGAACTGAATGAATAAAAAATTACCTTTAATTCACGTTAATCGTCTGTATACGTTATTTAACATAGAAAATTTTAAACCAGTATACAAAATAATTGTTTGAATTTCAATACAATCGGAAATAATTAAATGATAAGAATCACTACATGTTCATTTACAGAATAAAGGAATAAGGTATCACAAACTTAAATTAAAACTTATTTTCAAATAGAACTAATCACATATACTTATGGCTCACCTAAAGTATTTAATAAGGGTAAGAAGTTGTGCCGTTGGTCGCTGTCTTGTATCTTTACTCAAAAGTCTAACTGTTGCTTCCTGTAGTGGTATTGGTAGTCGGGGCATTATGTTGTGAACTTGATCTTCTAACTGAAAATCAATTTAGGTTAAAATTATTATAGTATGGCGTACAATTTCATTAAATTTCCACGATCTGTTAAATGACGTTATAGAGGGAATGGGAAACATTGTTTCAAAATTACTACCTACACATATATAGTATACACATATATTAGAATTTAATATAATTAATTACTACTATGAAAGGAGAAATTTTCCAAGTCTAATTTTATTGATGTTTAAAACAAAATATGCAATTTATTTATTTATTTAAATACCTACCTACACCAATAAATATGTTTTGTAAAAGTGCATGCATTCAACGAAAACAATAACAGCAATTTAAACAAAATTATATTATGAACGAAAATGAAAAAAAACGTGTTCTCTTTGTTTCAGGTACATAGAACAGGAGGAAGTACAAGTACTACAAAATACAAATTCATCAAATTAGATGATTACAAAATCCTTTATACAACATTTTCAAACGTTAATTATAAGTCTCTTTAGAATTTTTAAAATGATTATAATCAACTTTGAAAATATCTTTTTGTAGGTGTATAAAAATACACAACTTTACGTAATAAAGTGCCCTATCTGTGTACGTATACATACTTATTGTGTGATACAGCTATATAGAATTACAAAGTGAAAAGTTTATACGGAAACGAATACTTTCGAAATTATTTTCCAACAGGAAAATATTTAGAATAAATGAGTAACTTACAAGTTCCAGTTGTTTGAGATATGCTGAACTTGAGTTTCCTGCTTGAATAAGAGGCCTTCCATTGTTAAAAATGGCACATATTACCATTCCCAGTGAGAACATGTCACTTAGGATACTACAAACAGATTGCGTTTGCGTTTCAGGAGCTAGAAAGGAAAAGAAGAAAAAACACATTTGCATTAAAAACGTTCTTTTACTTATTGTAATATTCACGAAAAAAATATATTACATACACATATATATTTCTGTGCCTGTAAGCAGAAAGAAAAATAGAAAATTTTGATAAGACTATATTGAAATATAATTTCTTCAATGGTCTGCAATATACCATCGCACTACCCATAACAAATAAATGTAATGGAAAAATTACGTAATTGAATGAAATTTCTACCTCACCTAACACAACAATGAACAAACTCTTTTTAAATCATATTCCCATTATACTTTATGTTTTATTTCTTAAGACTTGTCTATACAGTCTTAAGCCATTAGTAATCTACTAGTGTACACAACTTTATAGTTGAATCAGAAACTTAAGCAGATAATCGCAATATTTGAATTTATGTAAATTCGGTTTCAGCAATATTAATAGTGAGTGCACTTTGATATTTATAAGACAATATAGCATATAGACAAGATGATGAATCAAACTTGGTTAAATTACAATATTTATTGTTTGAATTGTTTTGAATTTGATTTAAGTTTTGGTTAAAATTGACACTCCTTACCAAATCTAAACCTACCACCCACTAAAATAATTGTACTAAATTTAAATTTTCAATTAAATGGCGCAATTTGTATCCCCGAATATGTTACTAAACATTTTTCATTACTGACGTAATTAAACTAGATATGTACATATTATGTATATGTATAAATTCATACTATATTCTGAAGGAAAACATTAATTTTATCAACAAACTCGTTACTTTCTTTGTTAATAGAATATCAAAGACTATGTCATTATCTTCTTTGATGAATCTTTAAAGTTTTGTTGATATTTTGAATAAAAGTTTGGACTAATTAAAAAATACAGTTTTAATAGGGAGAATGCTATAACTTGGGTAAAACTGTTCCGTCAAAGAGACGATTAAATTTTTTTCAGTTACAATAGTAGAAGACTGCAGGTACCTTCTAATATACATTATTGCAACAAGTTCATCTAAAGTATTTTAAAGCATACGTATAACAAGTTATGACATAAAATGCCGTGACAAAAAAAAGTTTATTTCCCATGTGTTTTCATTTCACAGTCCCAAAAATAAATTCAACTACATATTTTTTATTTTTCCATAAAAAAAAGGCATATGATAAGCAAAAAATCTTTTATGAAGCAAATAAACGTAAATTGTAGACAATATTTTTTACTTTAATTAAAAATTTTACCTTATCCAGACATTAATTAGCATTATATTTTTCTTTTAGCACTTTTTTATCTACTAATTATAATTAAATCTATAGACACAATTATGTATATACATATATATTTAGTTCTGTTTTTAGAAAGATTAGAAAATGTTTTAATTGGTGAGAAAATAAAGTCAACATAAAATGGTGTTTAAATCTTGAAAATGATTGCAATTGCTAAATGTTTAGATAAAATAAAATTTTAATTAAAAAAGAATAATATTATTAAGATACGTCTATATGTATATGAGCCATTATACATGATATATATGAGCATTGTAGGCATTGATTTTGGCATACGATATTGTTTTACAATAAACGATTTCATATAATGTAAAATCGTAGTGAAGGGTTTGAATTTAACAATAATGACAACACAGCATCCGTCGTTATATATACGTACACACAGATACCTGTCAAATATCTCCCAACTAATTGTAATTATAGTTGTTATGTCATATAATAAGTAGATACACGTACAACTTCATGTATCTACAAACCTGATTAAGTGATTCTATTAGCAAAATGTGTTACAATATAATATTTCAGTATACAATTATACATTATATTATAATTATAAGTTACACTTTAAAATGTATATAATCTGTTAGTTTTCAGCTGAAAGTCTCGCTGGTTCATCAGCTTTTGTCGGTATAAGAATTATAAACAATTCTAGTATTTCTAGTTTATAAAAATTTATAATATGTACATATATTTATATTCATAATTATAAATTTGAATTCAAATATAATAATTATTAGTTATTACATACATACACATTTTAGGTACTTTATTACTTAGATGTATATTTTAGATCAAAGTACAGTAAATACATGCTACCAAGTAATTACATATTTATACTGTTAATGAAAACATGTGACCAAATTTACACACCTAGTAGATGACAACCTGACATCTGCTTTTACATGTACCGCAAATATTGTTTGGTTAACACAATATACACACTTCCCACTATTTCATTATATTACATTATTGTACCTACAAATATTTGTGTGTGCGATAATGAAACTTGATTGAACATTTTGTTATTTATTGTAGTGTGTATGTATAGTACATATATATATGTATGTACGAGTATACATATGTATATCGATGTATAAATTATGAAATCTTGATTGATTAAAAAAAAATAATTATTTTAGAAGTGTGTAGAAAATTTGGTACACTTTGAAAATCTTCTCAACAATCGATAGAATTCAGATATTGAACTGAAATGTACCAATATCAGTTTTTATTGTAAAATGTTTTCAATTGAAAATGGACTTAGGAAAATCGGTTCGAATGAACATTAAGCTTACCGTTTTCTAAGAAACTGTTACTTTATTTATAACATGATTATTTCTGATTTTAAAAAAATTTATGGGCACATAAAATTTTAATTTTTTTTTACCCTACACTGTGCTGGCAAAAAATTAGACCTTTTTTTTCTAGTGCAGCTTAGAACGTTCTAGTAAAAAACAATAGGTATACCTATGTACATAAATATAATGTGATGATTAGATAATATAATAGAAAAGCTTCATTACGATTCATTCATTAATAAAAAAATTATGGCTATTTATGGATATTTAAAAATATTAGTTAAAATGAAAATTTTTCAAATACCGATTCTGGAAAAACTGCAAGTCCAAATTTAATTATGTAAACAAATATGCATTCATCAGGGCCCATTTCATAAAAAATATACTATTTATTTCATAAAAAGTTTTAATGTTAACTTTTTTATTAAAGTCCATTCATTTAGTGATGAAAAAAATATGATTGGTCAGCTTCCACGTGATTTAATTTTTGAAATTTTATTGATCGAAAGCAAGGTTATAAGGTGACAAATGTAACAATTATTGGATAATTTTAAAAAACGTCATAATTCAAGATGGACAATTTTTCATCCCTATCTGAATTCAGTAGGTATAGGTTTTTTTCAAGTCACGTACACGCAAATTTTTAAACAGCCATTTTTAAAAATTTTTTGTTAGTAGTACAATTTAAAACTTCTAATAAAAGGTAGTTTGTCGAGGAACGTTGCGAAAATGTACTAGTGAAAATTCATTAAGATTCGTCCATTAGTTTAAAAGATATGGCCATTTAAAGTTCTTCAATTTGAATAAATTTTTTTAGTTTAACTTTAATTGCAAATTTGGTCAAACTACAAGTCCCAGTGCTGGACAACTGACATTGTGGATTTGTGGTTTAATTTATTTCGTCCATTTCCATTAAACAGAACAGCTGTTTTGCCAAAATTCGTAAAAAAATTTTTTCGAGAAATAAATCTACTTTGCAATTTTCGATTTTTCGCTATAACTTCCACGATTTTCCGAAAATGTTGATAAAAATCACTCATTTTAATAGATATATATTGGAATGGTGCATCTAATGAAACTACATATTAGTTTTATTCTACGATTAATGTTTTTCATTTAGTGAGCCAAAAATTTATTGAATTTTGAAATTCAATTTTTTCAAAAACTACAACTCTAAATTAAAATCACTTCACGAATTTGACATACTAATGCCCAAGTTAATAAGAAACAACACGAGATCGATTTGCAAAATTAAAATTTTCGAATCTCCAAATGAAAAAACTGAAAAATTTTAAAAATTCAAAATCGATTTTTCGGAATGTATACTATAACTTGAAATGAAAAACCCCGCATATATTTGGCTTTATTACGATAACAAAAAACAATCATTGAATTCAATTTGAAAAAAAAATTGAATTTTGCGACCTTTTTAATAATTTCTTAATACTTATACGTGATTTTTTAATGAAAAAGATGAGGTCGATTCTGAAATAATTATTAGTCCACATTTAATTTTGTGAATGGATTTCCATTCGCAGCAACATTAAACTTCGGAATTAATAGAACACTTCATAATTTATTTTATATTACTCAAAGTACATACCAGTATAGTCTAAATTTGGTTGGGCCATTTTTGAGAGTCTAGATGTCCATGGTTGACAAGGAACTGGCTCTACACCATCCACATCATTGACACGTTCTGAAAATATATATGTATAAATATTTAACAATATTTGTGATATAAAGGCAAAATCCGTAACTATTCAAAAGGTCGCCAAAATCCGAGTCGTATACATGACTACATTTACGTTCATATACATAATAAATATGTATAGTTACATACTATATTTTATATTTGTAGGTATACATAATATACACCTAGATTTTATTTTTCCTCTGTTTTTTTTTAAACGAGAGAATGAAAATGTAAAAAAGGTTTTTTGGTATTTATAAAAACCTTGTATTGAATTATTGATATTGTTAATTGCTTGTAAAGATCAATTTTACCTTTTTCGGGTACCTATATATAATTAACCTTATCTGCTGTTGTAATAGGAGTATAATTTTTTTTATGTGTTAAAGGAAAAATGTCAAACTCATTAACGATATATTTTTAATCTGTGTAATCGTACTCTTCTATCTAACAAAATCTAACTATAGGTGTACATAATGTCGAACATGTAATTTAGTGTCTTTAACAAAATCAATACATGAAAAAGAATTTATCTTGGCTTTTAAAAAAAATTTTAATAGGAATTTTCTATTTCCTCGTTTTACGTTAATTTATAATGAACACATGCATTCTTGTAACTTAAATTTAATTATATAGTAAAAAAACTGACATTTATAAAGTACTATACTTGTATAATAATACATATGTTAAATGATCTAGTGAAAATAGATTATACAATACGAACCTATTGATTCATGCAGTATTGTATATAAAGGGTACATTATACATCTTATTATATACATCTATCGATTATTGTAAATATAACCCACTCCTACGTTACGTTTATTTATAATTGAGAAGCAAAATTTCAAAAGAAATAATCTTTTACCTTCGTTTTACTTGAACGTATCAATTTTCTAATGACAATTATTTTAAAAAAAATAAATAAAACACTTTTTCTATTGAAAGCTAGGTAGTTTGTTTAGCTGTGAGAAACACAAACAATCCCGCCATTATAAATTTTTTCCATAATATTGTTTTAATAATGAAAGTAACATAAAAAATAAAAATACAACCCGATAATATAATACACTCTAATACAAATGTATATATTGTAAAGTTTTACATTGAAATTCAACTTTGTAACCCAGCTTTGTCCTCAAGTTTTATGAATAGAATAACAAACTCTAAACAAACTTTAAAAGCAATAAGAACAATAGAACCAACTGGTTAATTACACACGTTTTGAATAAAACATCTCTGATAAATGATTTACTGCGATTTTTTCAATAGGTAAATAAATCTGTTGAATATTATTTTAAATTGAAATATTTTAAAACAAGTTTCTAGAATTAGTAGAGAATAGTAGAAATGAACACAAATATAAATTAAGATGATGTACCTGTAAATTCGAGGCCCGCAAGCTTCCATGTTCCCTTCTTCGTAACTAAAATGCTTGCGGGACATACATTCCTATGCAACACGTGGCCTGAGTAATGAAGGAACGATAAAGCCTCTGTTATCTGAAATGAATATAGTATAATGATAACGATAATATTTATGTATATCAAAATATACAATACAACACATGAAAATATATTCGCACTTATTTTGCATGTAAATAACACTTATTCTTGAAAAGAAAAACGAAATATAACTTATTCAACGTATTTCACGTTACATTTTCATTCGATATTCAAATTTCAATGCAGTTTCTTTCGAATTGACAACACCACATTTTTTTATTTCCACTCGTATGACATTATTTTATTTTACAACAAACTTAAGCATTACCATAATGAATTTACATTGAGTATATACATATGACTAGATGATTTGAAACACATAATATATTTCATTACAGTTACGAGTACATTAACTTGTTGCATTTCAGTTTGGAATTTTCCTGTCTGACATGAATGTAGGTGGCGGATATTATTTCGGTAAATCAGGATAACAAATTCAACCATTTAAACTTTATTGTTTTCTCCATAGTATACTGCTGTAACCGTAGGTATTATATTAATTCTAATTAGGGGGTGGTTAACCACAAAACTTGGTCCATTTTATTTATGAATCATAAATAAATAGATGGTGATTTGATTTAAAGCTAATTTCGTGCAACAGTAATAGCTTTAAGGTAATTTTTTATAAAAAAATGCTATTAAGTTGCCCCAGTAGCAATTTAAAGATAGTCAAACAAACTGTGAAATAGATGATTTTTCTTATTATGTATAGAAAAAGCAGGGATCTATTTAAAGTCCTACATTATACAAATATTTATATAATTTTTATGGCTACAACCATGATTTTATCTTTTCTATTATCAACTAAAATAAAGGACATGTTTTCGTTTATTCAATTTCATCTTTTATACAAAAATCATGAATTATATCATTTTTTATACAAAACAAATTATCTATAGGATATAACTTTTTGCCATGTAAAATAATAGATGTAAATGTTAATGATGACATAAATCTAATATTTAATTTGCATAAAAAGCTGTAATTACGAAATACGTGCACTAGTTAGTACCTAGTTCACTTTTATTGAACATAGGTAAATATTTTAACACTGAAACTTTTAACGGGTGTTTTCCAACAATTTTTTCTAAAACACGATTTTTATCCAAATTAAATTTATTAAATACATATAATACAGAATAATAGAATATTCTTAAAATACAAATTGTGAAAGTTTATCTTGCTAATTGATGTCGCTTATTAAAAATACAGCGAATTCACTTCATAAGTAATTGCAGGTGTAATAATTACCATCGTTCCGTAGATATACAAGCATACTGAAGACCTTGCTTAGATTTTATTTAGTTTATGCAATTTGGAAAACGTATCACAGCTTATTTTGCAATATAAATTTTCATAAAAATCCTTTTTTAAATATTCATTTTTCAGAAGATTCCGCTCATATATTTAATCATTTTTTTAATATTACAGAGACACGTCTTTCATATTTTAAATTTTATAAAAGTGAAGTGTTTCCTTCGTTCTTAATCAGATTCAAATTTTGTCTGTGGGTAATATTTATATGAATTTAAATATTTTATATTACATCTTATAAAGTCAAAAATAATGCTTTGTTCACATTTTAAATATAAAGAAATATTCATAAACTAAACAAAATTTGTTCCTTTTTTAGAATTCGTTCCGTTTTTAGCATAAACCAATTTCGCCATAAATTCCAGCAAATAGAAAATTGTATAACATGACAGTGATTGATAAAAATTTTACTGTGTATTTCACTTTAACATTCCTAATAGAAAGGAAACATATTTCATTTTATGTATAGGTGTTTCTTAAATATACATTTTTCATCATTTTATCCTTTGTGATGTGCCAAATTTACATACAAATTAGTTACGCTTACTTTTGTCCACTATATATATATGTATATCATTCGCAAATAAATTAAAGGGGAACCGTGACACCCACCTAACTGTTAACCACTTTCCCCTACATATGTATAAGTGCTAATTCATTTTCCAAAGTAGCTACAATTTGCACCCAAGTTTAATTCAAACTCAGGCAAAAACAATTTTATTACCGAAGAACTAGTTCTAAAATTAGTTAGTGGTTTTTCAAGGAATTCTACTGAGAGTTTTACACTTGAAGAATATAATACTTTGTACTATATACCCATTAATAAATTTTGAAACTAAGAAGGAAAGTTCGAACACTGACTAAAAATACCATTTCAGATAAAAAATCTTTTTAACTATTGCTTTAATAAATATGTATCAATATTTGAACATAGAACTTAATAAAAGATTACAAAATAAATGTTAATATTTCGAGACTGAAAGAAGTAAGTACCTGTAGGATTCCATATTTGTACTCGATATCCAAAAAACTGTATTCCCTGGCATGAGCTGGTCTAGGATTTGGCTGTTGAGTACTAACGGCAGTAATTCCTCCATGTGTCGTATTACCAGTTTCATGATATGCCAAAATATTCGCCAAACTGGCATACACTGGTTCAGAGGCAAATGCTAATGTATCAGCACATTCTTCAATCGGATGAAGAACATGCAATATCTTCGGATGACGAAACCGTTCCAATTGTCGTACCGAACTTCGTAATATTTCCGTGACTGTTTCTTTACGTTTCGGTTTATGGAGTTTTTCAGCACAACGTTTTTCGAACAGAAAAACGGAACATTCCTGCAACAACAATTAGATTTAATGAGAGACATAAATTATATTTTGTATTTCCTTTGATACGTTGTTAAATTTATCAAATATAATTATTCCTTTTAAATGATACAAATAAATGAAATGAAATGACAACAATTTATTCTTTAATTATGTTTTGTTAATAAGACTGCATATAAAGGACAAACTGATGAATTATTCAAAATGTACAACTCGATCAGGATTTTCAATTATTTTATAAACTTTAATTGAAGCTATTGTATTGGCAATAAATTTATATATGTAGGTATAAGTTTAGGTAAAAGAAATCGATAACCGCACAATTATTAATGAAATTGTTATTTCTGTATAAAAGAGAAACATTTTAATGAAATTAATTAAGTGTAAAATTTCTAAGTTTTCAAAAAAATACTGTCTTTAGAATGAAGAATAAACAAGCGTAGGTATTACAATATAATTTTCCGTCACGCAGCTTAAATATTTATTAACGATTCAAATTATATGTAAATATGGTTTAATTTACGTAAATAAGTGTGTATATCTTCGCATTTATTAAATTATCTTTTACAAGGTTTAGATGCTGTGGGGTGAAATTATTTAACATAATTTCTTTTAATAATGTAGTTATAAGTTTTAACTAAGAATCTATACGGGATAATGAAAATAGATTATAGATGGCTTAAAATTATATTTAAAGAGTGAAAAACAGTCCTTTTTTAAAGACTGTGTTTATTTTAACAATAAATATGGTAAAATATGGCAATTTAGACAGATAGAATTGAGATTACTTCGAACATAATAAATTCAAACAGTATTTCATGCTTAAATAGTAATTTGGAATTCTCATTATAATATAGTAATCGCTTTTTAATTTTGCTGGGGAAGCAATAAAACGGAAAAATAATTTATTACTTTTCTGAAACCAATAGGAATAGTTTTAAAGCGAAGGTTTTGAAACAGAAAATCTAGTTATTTATCATACTAGTTTAAGATCGACCTTTTTCTAATTTCTATTCATAGTTGTGGCATTTACAATCGTAGAGGCATTCTTAAAAAGCTTTTATCATACATTTTTTTAAAATCCCCTATGTCAGAAAAATGGTGTTTAATTCTAGTTCTTAAGACTTAAATTTATGACCTTGAATCTGATTAATCGCAATGAGGTACTAAATATTTCATACTGGACTAAATTTTATCATGAGATAACTAGACAATATATGATGGATCAGCTATTTTCTTTAAAAACACTCAAACTGTAACAATAAACCCCAGCTACGACGAAAATACATACGTATATATATAATAATAAATGAAGCCATTATTAAGGAAATTTCTTTTCATTTTGCAAATTGTAAAAACAGGACCTTTTCTAAAGGCTGTTTTTTAAATGAAAATTAATAAATAAATATTTTTTAATTAAATTAGTTCATAAATTTGAAATGATTTTTTTATTAATCACATTCTCTTCAATGATTTAATTTTTGGTCAATTAATTTTTGTTGTTTTAATTGGCATCCGGCAAATGATACGTACAGATGTGTGGGTGAATTCGTATTTATTACAGAATTAATTAATTCTACAGTTCGTAAACCTAAACATATAACTAAAAATTACAACTTCATTAAATGTACACATTTAAATATACATAATAATTAATAATAGTTATTAATAATTTCGCTGATTTAGTCAAATAATTTAAATTTGATCAAGTGGAAAATATGCTAAATTAGACACGAATGTTTTGACGAAAATATCTTTATCTATACCTAATACCTAATACATATATGTAATAATGTATATGTAGTTAATTATTTTATTCAATTATGAATAAGAAGTTAACAAATCTTTATCAAACGCAAAAAAAACAGTTTTCAAACATTCAGAAATCTGTCAAACCAAAAATGTAATGCTTTATTTCAGCAAGAGTATGAAATAAATTTTATCATTTCGTATTCCTAAAGTAGTAGGTAAAAATAACTCCTGAAGGGATTACGTATTAGAGTAAAATAGAAACAGGTACGTAATTCAAATTCAGAATGTGTCTCGTCCATCACAATGTTGTGGACGTGTTTACTAGACACTCAGGCACACCATTTAATACACTTCTAGATGAAATAAGTTAATGGAAGCTTTAACATTTATAATCTTTGACCCATTTTTATTATTTTTTTTTTTTGGAACATAACACTAAAATTATACTAATTTTCCAACAGTGCAATATAAGTCAAGCTCAATCAATGACAATAATTTGAAAGATACTGATTGAATTATTATAAATTTTTTATATGTATACAAGTCTTATTTTTAAAAATTCGTATTTCTGTTCACATTTCGAACAAAATACAAAAAAGCACATACTCATACACAAAATATACATACTATTCCTAAAATGGATATAAAATTCAATACTGAACAATATTTTTACATGATTGATTTGCAATTTAAATAAAAGAATGGATGCTTACATGAAAATAGGAATAATAAAACAAAAATATTAGGCACATATAGTATGTGTATGTATGTTCCAAATTTATTATGCCCAAATATACATATAGTTATTAAATAAATATAAAAGAATTATTCAATACGTAATACGTAATTAAAATTTGTTTAAAATAAATTAAATTTACGCAGCTGACACATTTCAAACTACATAATTAAATATATGTGTCGGTTTTTAAATTGACAAATTTATCACGAAAAATTGACATTTAAAACCTCATTCACAGAGCTTCGTACTGTCGCTGCGACAGCAAATTGACCAATAGGATGCCGTATTCCCCTCTGTCGCTAGCTCCCATTTTTGATGTCGCGGTGTAGTTCGGAAAATTGAACTACACTCTCGAAATTCTGCGACACTTGATTCCGATTGGTTAAAATTTAAATTGTTGATTTGTTGTAGAAATAATAGTAGAATAGAAGTGATGGAAACTGTAAACTGTTAACTTTTATGTCAAAATAAAAACAAATGGTCAAAATAGTTTTCAGCGACACGACCGACAGAATTCGGCGACACCCGAACTTAAAAAATTTGATCTGGAGGGAAGTGTCGCCAGCGACAGTACGAAGCTCTGTGAACAAGCCTTAAATAATGTAAATTTAAGCCCGGATAATTAAAATTATATATTTAAAACTTCAGATAATTTGCGAAAATGTATGTAGGTACATTTGATCTCTCGTCTGTCGTCAATCCGAATTAAAACTTTAAACCGATTTTGAAACAAAACTACCTAAATAGATAATTGATTTGTTAGAATAATCAATGGATCCCTCAAGTATATACATAGGTATATACAGTTCTAATAGCGGTTCCATTACAATTTCTCCTTTCACAGTAAATGTCTTCACAATTTTGTTATGCCATCAGTGTTGAACATATTTTGGAAATACGAACAAGGGGCATGCTTTTCTATACTATTACCCTCAATTCTAGCTGAAATTCGATTGATTAACAATAATGTGAATGTCTGTAG
>SSSI01009366.1:0-12288 GCA_004796505.1 Oryzaephilus surinamensis | reverse complement strand
AATGAAACAATTTTATGTAACAACATGAACATGGGAGTGAAGTAACTAGTGAATTTAGAATTTAGAATCGAGATATTGTTTTTGGGGTTGCTATTTTACAGAATAATTCTACAATGTAATCCGGTAATAGCTTTGTATGTACCAAACAGAATGTTACAGTTTGTGGTTTCAACAGAAATATTTATATAAGAGGGGTATAATAATAGTGAGCCCCAATTTTATAATATATTTTCTTCCCTATGTTGTACGTAAACAAAAAGACGTATTAAATTTTACCCATACATACACAGATAGAAAAGCTTCAGGTATTTCAGCAATTGTTTTTCTAGATGAAGACGAAAAAATACAAAGAAAGGGAAGCAGCTTGTTTTATAAAATAACACTTATTTGTGTTTTGTATTCGATTGTATATATATGTTGTGTGTGGGTGTTCTTATTTTCTTATTACATGCAGTATTTTTAAATACAGAACCGGATTCAGGATGACATATATCTAAAGTCGGCTACAGACGACATGGCAAGCCTTGGCAAATGCCGGCTCGTTCCAACGTTGGCGCATCGTGTGTATGTAAAACATATGGCAAAGCATAGCCAACGTTGGCGCTGGCCTGGGTTCGCCTAGTAAGCGGTATTTTCGACACACATCAAAGGGACTTGTGGAACCTCGCCAGTTGAGCTTGATCGCCCGTACACACGACATGTTTTAATGCGTGCCTGGTTAACCAATAAAACTTGATTTTAATATAGAGTCGGACATTTTTTGTGAGACTTGTACACTTGTTTCAACGATCGCCTTCAAATGCCTCGAAGTGACTTGCCAAGATAAAACATGTCGTGTGTACGGTCGTCGGTGCGCGAATATCAAGCAAGGACCAACGTTTCTACAAACGTTCGCTGAAACGCTGGCCAAGGCTTGCCATGTCGTCTGTAGCCGGCTTTATATATAGTAAACCAACTCTCTACCGTCGCGCCCCTTTATATATTCAATTGCCACCCCTGATAATCTAAAAAGTGAAGCACGTAATTTGAGAGTCCCCGGAAGGGTTAGATCCCTAGACGGCGACTCATTAACAGTCCTATTTCATAGACAGACAGAACGTATCAAGTTGCCACTTGTTCACAACGGCATCCACCTTATCCAACAGGAATATTACACAGTTTGCCATTCACCTATACACATCATTTTGCTAAGTATGTTCCTGTCATACTGATAATATTCTGCTGGTATCAACATATTTTTTCCCCGCATATAATACTATACACGACGGCATGTTGGTAATTTTTCATCAAGGAAGCTTTAATGATTTTTGCTGCTTTTTACTTATTCAGAGGAAGCAATTCATTTCGTCTAACTGCTAAGATTGATTTTGTAGTGCATTTACACCCTCTGCTCCTATACACGATTTGTGTAATATATTCAGGTCCTAAAGCCCTTTGCTGCTACTACTACCGCCAACATTCTATATTCTTTGTCTTTTATATAAAAAGCCTATGTTAAAGTAATTTATTTTTCAATCGAATTAACCCCAAACAAAACCCTCTGCCTTCATTTAAAAAGCAGAGAGTGAGTTAAGTGGTAATGGGAGATCGGCAGAGCTATATACATATAGATATAGGTGAAGGAAGAGGAAATATGAAACTTTTAAAAATTGTAATTTAATTACCTTTAATACTTGCTCGCTCATTTTAGGAGATGAGAACACTTTTAAATGACGATTATGTAACAATTAGAGTGTAGATGAACTCAGCCATTGAAATTTCGATTTTGTAATTTAATCCTTAAAATATGTGGAAAATATATAAAATATTTTGAATCAACCAAGAATTGAATCTGTGAATCAGCAGGAATTAAATTTTTCTGTTGACTCAGTTTTAAATAATACCAAATTTTGGAATAGTTTGGAAAAGTGCATTTTGTGAGCTGATGGGCAAATGTTTGGCAATGTGCGCCAAACCCACTAACGCTCGTTTGCCATTTGCACAAGTTTTTAATAGTTTTTTCTTAATTTTAATCAGCTATTAGGAATTCAAGATAATTTTAACCCCGAATCGCACTATAGCAATAAAAGCAAAACGTCCTTTTTAATATGCCGATGAATTGAATGAAAAAGTGTGAATCACACAGTAAAACAGTCATTGAGTCTTAACCTTAGACCTCTCTTCGGAATAGAATGACGGTTTTAGGACTTTTAGGGGCTTTGATGGGCGTCAGTAACGATACAATCACAGTTTCTAGAACGATGGCATTGTAGGACCGACAATGTGGTGATTACATTTTGTGCGTCTGATGTGCAAAGCCGACGGGGCTCTAAGAGGATCTTCTTCAATGGCATGAATACCAGTCGTAACATCCCCAAAGTTCGGTCAATTCTCAAACCGCATACAGCCACCAACACACATCCATATAGATTTATTCTGTTTTGGATCCGGTGACACCATTCCATATATAAGGGATGCCATTGAAGCAACAATGGAAATGGGGACTTTACGAGTTGATCCGCTTTGGCGTTTTGCGTCGCTCCTGTCTACTATTATGATATTTACAATGACAGCCATTTGATCCGCGTGTGCAAAACAAAACTCTTCAATCATCAGTGTCGCGAAATTAATTTTATAGAAAGCCCACGTTTCGTGCTGTATGTGCCATAAAATCCAACAGACACGAACAACGTGGGGGAAAAAGACAGGGAATAACTTTATGTCATATAATGGAGGAATTTAGCCATGTCAAATATTAAAAAGCAAAAAATATGTACGTGACAATTCTTGTGTAGTCCCAATTGGGTCAACATGTTTTTCTTCAATTCACATGTTTACAAAATCTATTACAATCATACTATACGATTTCGTATTGTGTTATTCTTCTAATATATTAGAAAATTAAATGTCAAATATAAAGGCTTATATTTGAAAATGTCAGTTGTGGAGGAAAGTTAAATGACACGACAATATAAAAATTTTCTTAGATTTTATGTATATATTATATTTATGGGAAATATTTATTATCTTAAATTAAAATCACAAATCCTAACACTATTTTATTGTAAAACCATTTAATTGGCTAGTAGTGTAAGTTTAGATTGTAATCATAAAAATTTTCACACGTTCTGTTTTGGGAAATAATTTTTTTTCATATACACAACACGTACATTGATTGTGTATATTTAAAATTTATAGATTAACTTCGACCTCAATTCCCAAAAGATTTAGTTTACAAATTTTTCAATTACAAAAGATTATTTTTCAATTTTTCATCATTCTAATACCGACGTTTAAAAATAAATTTATAAAACAACAGCCACAGAGATGTTAAAGTATAGAAAAGGTATTATGATTGAGAAAATAATACATACAAGAGTGAAAGGTCGGTAGGAAAATGGTGATAATCAGTTAAAGATTTCATTAAAAATTTCCATTTCAATTTCGCTTTAAAATGGATAAAGGAAATCTTTGAAATAATCTCTTTACTGTATTCAGGAAAGTATTCTATAATTTGTATTCTGGAGTGCTTTGCGGAATTTTTATTCAGTTATGAAAATGGTTTTTTTTAGAAGAATCAGGTTAATGGAATAATAGACACTCCTTGATATTTTTCTCGTGCTGGAAAATAAATTGTCTGAAGCAAGAACGAAGATAAATATGTTTGCGTGCTATTTTATTTACTTTTATCGTTAGTACACCATCACCTCTTCTTCTCTCTTATATGTATACATATAAATTTTGCCCGAACAAATGAGATTATTTATTATATATTTCTATCTTAACATATAAATGATGTGGAATTTACTCAGATTCCAACATATTTCTTCGAATTGAGCTACATTTCCATATTGCTATGTCAAGGATAAGAAAAACACACTTTCCCCATCAAATGGTTTATCATACCATTTCAGTATCCCTTTGTACAGCTTTATAACAGATTCCTGTAAAGTGTCAATGCCCATTTTATGTAACATCAAGCTCAAGCTAATGAGAAAGTTGGTTTTATAATAAAGCTTCATTTCTTGTTGGACTTGTTTCGTGTCTATAAAATATGTAGGAACCCTATAAAGGTTAATTATAAACTGTACGTATGACTGAAGTTAAGGTAAAACCACTTTTATGTGCTTAAAAAACTTTTTAATATGACAAAAACAATATTAATTTTTTTTCTTAAACATCCCAACAAAATCCGGAAACTAATCGGCTTTACGAATTTGCAAAAGCTCATGAATGTATAAAATGTACCTACTTAATAACTGATATTTCTTTTTGTGCGCGTTTTCCACTTACAGAATGAAATAAATAATTTCCTTTGTTTATATACTTGTTAAGACCCGTAAAAACAAGTTGCTCGTACGTTAATACTGAAAGGAACATCTCCGTTAATTATTTCAGATATCCAACATTAACTTTTTCTTCGGGTTAATACCGAATTTTGTGAAAACAGAATTTTCTTGTAAATTTCATCACGGAATCGTTGGATGAATCCATTAAATGTATAATGTTTATTCAAATATGTTGTATATATTGTGTACGTGTTATGTTGAGAATATATGCATGTGAAAGTTTTTCGTACTTTTGTGGATTCACGTAAAATGCTCGAAGCGATTTTTTCTTTTTTACCATCATCAAAAGTTGTTGGGCGAATTGTGAGCTTTTAATTGAGTCCTTGAGTATGTACATTTTACGTTTAGTTTAGTTATTTTAATGTCTGATGTTTAAACCTGGATGTTGTAACATCAAAGGGATCGTGCTCTTTTAAGTTTCTATTATATGCCTGTTTGTTTTATATTTATTTTAGATATATAATGAACTAATTAGTTGTAAGGTAACAGACTTTATAAAATTATAATTGATAAACAATATATTTAGTATTTTTGTTTATATATTAAATTTACTTAGCGATGTAGTCTAATTTTCTAATTAGAAATTCTGAATTTTTAAACGATTTAATACGCATTTTGAACCAATTTTTATTTACTGAAATATGGAAAAAATAAATCGGTATATTTTATTACAACGTATTAAATAAGTTAATATTCATACCATCTCATCAACTGTGTAAGCAGCATAATAAGTTGGTAATAAAATTTTTTATAGTACTCAATTTAACTTTGCCTCTGGAGCAATAAAAGAAAAATGATTTATTACTTTCTGGAAACCAATAGACGAATGGGAATAGTGTTCTTAACAGATGTAAAATATAAAATATTGTCTAATTTATCAAACTAGTTTGAAAATGATAATGATTGCAAATGTGAAGGTTTACACTTTCCATAAGTACACTCCCTTTAGTTCTCAAAAATTTCTTCTTATGCAACATTTTGAGAGGGACTGTATGATTTCTTTTTACCAAACTTAGTCAAAAACTCTGTCTTTTTCTAATTCTACTTAAAATGTGTGACATTTACAACCGAAGAGGCATTTTAAAATTGTTAAAGTGTTAACTGAGCTGTTAACAACTTGTTTGAAATGTAATTTTTATTTAAATCTAGACGAGTATCAAAGAAAAAACTGTTTTCATCGTATCACATTTATGAGTAAATTGTGTAAGTATTAAATGTGATTTGAGTAGGGTAAAGTGGCATATAATCAGTGTTTATTAGATTTAAATTACCTCGACATGTATATTGCAAAATGATATTATAACACACCTGCTATGTAATATCATTGACATTCCAGATTTACCACGAACAGTGTAACAATGTATAGTGCCATTTATAAGTGAATTTTGTTCACATTCACTCATCTTGCAGCTATCTTGTATGCTTGTGGGAAATTTAGTGGAAAATTGAACTTGGAAATTTTCTATGTCGTTTATGAACGTAAAATTCATAAAAATTATTTCATCGAAAATGTCGAATCTGTAAACTTTTGCCTGAAATACTTAAAATAAGGCATTTTTTAAAAATCTCCAAATACACTCGATTGTTTTGACTATGAACGAAATTATCCCAACAGAATATAATAAATGAACGGTATAAAATTACATATGTGAATTATACGTTTACATAATTTAAAACAATTTTCCAAATACGAAGATAACATGCTGTAATGAAAGAAAAGTTGATCAATTATACAATAGATGTACAATTTTCTTGTACAATGAAAGTTTATTTGCACCTTGGTAATATTTTCTTTATCGAGAATCATATTTCCTCGACGTCCATCATGTTACAAAAGACCGAAACGGGGCCTCCCTTTTGATAATGTCTGATGGAGTCCATTGTTTCACAGAAACAGTATCTCTAATTAATGGGACTTGAACATTTGATTCATGTCTATGTTAGAATCACGCGATAAGAGTGGACTATAGTTAGATATCAAGTTTCCCTTAACATTTCGGAACTGTTAAATAGATACCGGAAAATCTGTATTTTCCTGCCATTGATTATTTATGTCGGATGTGAGCATTTATGGTTCGTTTGTCAGTCAATTTATCATAATCATAAATTTATTATAATGTAGTTATTGTTTGTGTTTTTCGTTATATTTTCTTATAATATATAACAAGTTATAATGAAATCTTAAAAAGAAAGTTGGGGCGCTTTTCACGTAAATAACTAATGTAAAACAATGAAAAAGAAATATAAAAAAAACAAGAAACTGAAATTATATATCTTATCAAAATATAGGATTATTTTTTATTTCTTTTTTTTATTGAAAAAAGACTGAATCATATGTATCTAAAAATAGAATTCACCATTGGGAAGGTACAAGTTTTTTTTTTTAATAAATAGGCATTATAAAGAAAACCTTGTGAAAAAAGTTAAGTAAGTTAATAGTAGTGGTTGATGATGATAGATGAAGAATTACTTAGTACAAGATGATTTAACACTAGGGAACTATCCATCATAATTTATTATCGAAAGTAAGAACTGAAGCTAACTTTCCACTTGCTTATATTTTACATTGTCCGTTAATGAACAGTATATATTTTGAGATAAATAATAAAAAAAGTTTTAAAGTTTTCGAAAGAGGGGCCCCTCCGTTATTTTCGTCACTATTTGTACAATTACGAACAATAAATAAAAAATGGCCATTATAATGGATTACTTTCATTACTTATTTAATCTGACAGATTGCATAATTGAAATTCAATACGAAATATTAATGGATTGGTATGTCGAAATTGTGTATTTAAGGGCACCCCTAATTCAGCTGCCGATTTTTTAAACACAATTCAGCGGCCCTGTATCCAAATTCGATGTGTTTGGGGTTTAGAGACTTTAAAAAAGTCAGCCACAGCTAATCTTTTAATAGCTCCATAATAGGGCATTAGGATTTTGTGTTCATGTCTATTTTATCCTATTGCTGCAAATAGCAAAGTCGTGACATTATTGTGTACATGTTCGTTAGTTACCCATTTTGAATGGCTTTCATGTAATATCGTTAATCCTTTTGGTGGTAAAATGTGTGTGTATGAGGTTGCAAACAGCTAAAGCATTAGTTGTGGCCAACTGTCGGTTCTTGACCGTTTACTTACCGACTATAAACCATTGTTTCATAGCAAATACTTAGACACACACCAAAGTTTATTGTTCAGATTAGTTGAGCCGTTGTGCCAATGTTTTTGTAATAGCGTCAGATTAATGGAAATTTAATGAAAACTTGTAAAAAGTTCAATTGGTACACGAATGTGGTAATTTTAAATAAAATTTACTTCAATTTCGAATTGTCTATCAAACGAAAGATTTCACATGCATTTTCACTGAAACGCTATAATTGTCGGTTGTTTTTTCAGGAACATCGCAACCGTGTTCGATTAATATTCTATCTAAACATTGATGAAACTCAGATACAAAAATAAAAGCAACAACGTTAAAAATTTAAAACTAATTTCACAGAATATTTTTTAAACAGCAAACAATATCTAATATGTAGAATTTTTGCGGAACCGTTTTACAAACTAACATAAACACAAAAGTTCCTCAGTAGTGTTTTTCGGTCGAAAATGACGCTTTATACAGAAAAAAATTATTACTTAAATTGTAATAAAAATTTTCAATAATTTTTACCAATATTTACAACAAATTATTACTTTGCAACATATTTTTGCCCTACATATACAGGAACTTGCTTTTTTCCCTTTGCCGGTAAATTGCTGACGTAGCTCCATCTTTTAGTGTTTTTTATAAATTTTTCGCCTTCGTTCGTTTGCCAAAATACCCCTCAGCTCGCAAAATACACTTCCCAAACTCAATTGTAAATAACTATACTTACATTTTTAATTTTTCACTGCAAATTTTCATTATTTCCATAATTTGTGTTCCTCAGTAAAGTTTTTTGGTCGAAAATAAAGCTTAGTACAGAAGAAAATTATTATAATAGAATAATTTATGAGTGGAAAAGTTAATGAAAATCCAATATAGAACATTTATCTACAAATTATCTATTTCTTACTTTCTGATATTTACCACAACAATATTTGATTCCAAATTGTAAGTGTAAAATATTCAATTTTCTTTTACATGTCCATTAACTTTGTTATTACTATTTATGAAACACATTTGGCCGTATTTTTATAGTAAATGAACTTCTAATAAAAATTTTTCAATTGAATATTGATATATCTTCTGTATGTACTCGTACAATAATAATACGTGCATAAACAAGTTCAATGTGCAATGAAACATTAATATAAGAGCACAAAATTGACTGGCGACAGATACGGTATGGTGATGCAGTTCTCTCTCAGCAAGATTTCCCCAATGATCTAATAAAATTTTATTTTCTCTCGCTCATACCGATTGAACACAATTAGTTACAGAATCGTGCTAATGCGTACAGTAAAACTGTTACAAACCATTACAATAAAGTAAAATGAGTGTGGATTATTATCAACATACCGTGTGTGCATTCATGCTGACCATATGCAAATCCCAACAAATAAATTTGTGAAGCAAAATTTGATGGAAACAAATTTTTTTGGATAATTAAACTGAATAAACGTTTTATTACATTAAAAGAACTAAAGATCTACTGTATGGGGCTGTTTCACGACCTGAGCTGAAACTGAAGCGACTCTCAGGGAAAATGAAACGCAATAAATTAATTAGGGTCTATATACCGACGTGCCAAATAGAATTAGGGTGGGTTTGGCGGCCTTGTATTCACGGCTATGTGACTGAAAAGTGAAAGGGGGCCCAAATAGTACCGAAACGAGGAACAAAATCCGTGAATAGACTTTGGGCAGACTGATTGCACTTCAACTAGACTAATTGTTATTTCGTTTTTGTTTTGTTACTAACTCCCATTTCCTCTTTTCTTTGTTTATTCTGTATTCACGATGGTTACATATTTATATACGAGTCGGTCTTTTACTTTTTTCCATGAACTAAACCAAAAGGGTTGTTTTTTTGTAATCCGCACATAATGAGTTCAAATAATCATTATAATAATACTTACATCTGATATGCTATACAAAAATATAGCCTAAACGTTTTTACGTTTCATTTTTCTCTTTTACCGTTTTATTTCTTTCTTATTGTTTTTAAATGAACGTCGTATATATTTTTCTGTTTACTGTTATGATAGAAACTGAAAGCTTCTATCTGTATAATTTATTAATTTAATTACATTAATTGGTATGAGGTTGAATAAATTTCCAAGCAATTGAACAAAATCAGACATATGTACATGTGTGCATCTAAAATGCAACAAAAACATCCCCCAACATGATATATTTATAATGTCCCAACCAATATCACTTAACGGGTTGATTACACACGTGTCCACTTAACATAATGTCATATATAGTTTAAAACCCTCCAAATATTTTATCCACTGACACCACAATAGTATACATTCTACGGGGAAATGCAATCCCCATAATTCGATAGCTGGGATTGTGATTCCAATTGCAATTTTCTACATCAATTTCGCACACACACAAACACGTATACATAAACACAAACGTGTCACAATTCTTTTTATATATGTTCATCAAAATTGGCATATTATATGTACCGTATATCATTTTGAAAATTTTATTAAAATCTCTCTCATGGTTGATGTGACAGAGCATACATGGGGGATGTTTTAAAAAATTACTTGCAATTAATGTTAATTATTCAATTGCAATTGCGTGTACTCGTATAATTTGGAAATGAATATTGTACAATATTGTTTACATTAATTGCGGACCAAAAAAAATCGCATAAAGTTCAAATTACGAAAAAAGCATTAGAAATATTTTAAAGAGAAACTAAATTTCCGATAACAACCCTCCGTATACAGTAAATTGGATTAATGAGATAATTTTTGATTCTTTAGCTCGTTTGCTAAATATATCTGTCAGCTCGCAAAATACACTTCCCAAACTCGATTGCAAATTATATCATATTTTATGCATATTTTCCATTTTTTATAATAAAAATTAATCTGTTGGATATTCTCTTAAATATTAATCTTTTACGTAGACATGTTTTGTTGCATTCACGTAATCAATACCACCATATAACGCTAAAAGCGTCAAAAAGGCACAGTTGTCGAATGAAACTATGTCAAATTTGTCTCTAGACGCATTAAAGCAATCGATATGTAAAGTGATATGTTTGTTACAGGAGAATGTCGTTCAGCCCTGGGGATGGAAGAGGGCCGTATACCAGACCATGCCATATCGGCCAGTTCGTCATACGAAGCCAAGTCGGTGGGCCCCCAAAACGCCAGGTAAGTGGCATGGGACTGCCTTCAGCCTCCAGCTACAACATCCTTTTACCGGTAGTGTGTTTGTGATGTTCTCTTTCCTCCTTCACACACACACACACATACACATATATAAACACTTTCACTCTCTATATCCATGCAACTTCTGTTTCTGTTCTTCCGCTATTCCAAAGTGAACCTTGGAGATAATAATACCTACCAACATTACCAACTACCGGTGGATGGTGAAAGGGGGATGAAAATGTGTTCTTGTTTAGTGTATATTGTTATATGTTATTGATACTGAAGTACTATATATTATAATATGTATAGAACTATGCTGTATAAGTGTATAATGGCGTTAGTGGAAACTTTATAAATTAAATTGCATCATTATAAACCAATTAATATGATACCTTGTTATTTTGTACATCAAGTGGTGATGAAATTAAGTGCCTACTTTCGGTTTACAGAAATTTAATTTACTGCGAATTATGATGTATTACATAGGTTACAGGTTAAAACGTTTATAAACTGTAATTAGTGTTATGTACTTGTGTTTTCTATACATTCATGTAGTTTGCAAAATATTTAGTTTCCTTATTTTTAATTTAGATATTCTTCCAGTTATTAACTAAATATTTATAGATTTTGAACAACTTTTGTTTATTAAGGCCCGATTCTTAATAAATTTACCTTGAACATAATTTCTATAGAAACAATTGTGTTAACAAATGTATCCAACGAAGTTTTATGTATCCAATTCAAAAATCCGATGCACAATAGACCTTTCCCGTTTAAACGGTCTTTGTATCACACTGACGTCACGTTCGCCCAAGATGCGCAAATTTTATGCTCATATCTTCCATCCTTTTAAACAGGGAAGGTCTATTACTCAACGCAGAATTTTTGGATTTTTTTCAAACAAAATATACTTAGTAAGACTTTCATTTATTTGTCAGAGGACCGAAATTCAGCGGAAGGATTCAAAATTTTGGAAAACGCTTTATTTTCATTGGTGTCTAAATAATTTATGTTTCATTAGTAACATTAGTTGATAAATACTATTTTTTGAAAATTTGCAAACAAATTTAATTTGTTTTAGTTCGCGCACTTCTAATTAAAACGTGTTTTTATTCGTGAAATTAATTAGTGAGATACAAAAATGCATTAATAGTGCATAAAATTAATTACTCTTTGAAATTGTTTCCATGCTAACGTAAACTTGTGTCTGACTTTTTTTTTGATGAAAATACAACCATTTCAACATTGTTTTTCACAAGTAGGTACCTGAGTAAATAATAATTAATTCATTTTCCATTTGCTACACTTTGGCAGTCTATAAAGCGAATATACATACCTATAATCTACTCGTATGTATTTGTATATTATGTATAAGAAGTATGTGTTTTTACATACAAATATATTATTTATTTAATGTCGTACTTTTCTGTTCGAAAATGAGATTCTGCGAATTAAAAGAAAATTTCCATAAAATCCAGCTTCGCTCTAACAGAAAAAAGAAATAAAATATTTATTTTTCATCGTTCAAAAGAAATTCAACATATCAAATGAGTGAAATTCAAGAGGTGCCTATTACATTTCTATCATTTTAACAGTGTATGCTTGGTCTTCAAAGTGAATATTCATTCATCAGGG
>SSSI01009355.1:0-19752 GCA_004796505.1 Oryzaephilus surinamensis | reverse complement strand
AAAATTTAAATTTTGCAAATAGGGCCGTGTTTGGTGTTGTTTCTTATTAATTTGGGCATTAGTATGTCAAATCTGTTAACAGATTTCCATTTGGAGTTGTAGTTTTTAAGAAAATTGCATTTGAAAATTTTGTAAATTTGCATTTGAAAATTTTGTAAATTTTTGGTAAAAAATTTTTAAACTCTCATAAAAAATTTTCTAGTGGCAGTTTTTCTTTAAAACTATACACGATTATTAATACATTCATAGACTTATATAATACATTTATTAAATTTAAAATATCTATTACAGGAGAAAAATTATAGCGCATTTTCCGACTAACCAATAGCACAAAAGTATGTTTTTATAAAAGTACCCACGAAATGAAAAATATTAATCGTAGAGCAAAACTAATAGTTTCATTAGATGCGCCTATCCAATATCTATGGAAATGAGTAATTTCCGTGGAAAATTTCGGAAAATTGTGGAAAATATAGCGGAAAAACGAAAATTGCAAAATTTTTATCGATTCAGTCGGGTATTTTTTTTTCGAAAAAAATTTTTTTGCGAATTTCCACAAAATAGCTTTTCTCTTTAATGGAAATGGATCAAATAAATTCAACCATGATGTCAGTTGTTCACTAGGACTTGTAGTTTGGCCACAATTTGCATTTAAAGTTAAACCAAAAAAATTTTTCAAATTGAAAAACTTTAAATGGCCATATCTCTGAAACTAATGAACAAATCTTAATGAATTTTCACCAGTACATTTTCCTTACATTCCTCTATAAACTGCTTTTTATTAGAAGTTTCTAGCTGTACTAGAAACAAAATGGCGGCTGTTTAAAAATTTTCGTATAAATGAGTTGAATAAAACTCAATAAAAAAATATATATTAAACATTTTGGGAAATAAATCGTTTCATTTAATGAAATACGACCCAATAAATATAAATCCGTTTACAAAATTAAATTTGGATTAGTAGTTTTTCGAGAATCGACATTTGAAAATTTTCCATTTTGACTAAAATTTTTATAACTTTTAAATAGCCATAAATTTTTTATTAATGAATGAATAGTAAGGAAAGTTTGCTATAATATAATCTAATCATTAATTTATCAATTACTTTTTACTAGAACTTTCTAGCTTCACTAGAAAAAAAGGACGAATTTTTTACCAATACGCTGTATATTTGTTCGTAAAAATGTTAACATTTCTCTTTTATTTAATAAATTTCTGTGTTTTTTTTTTTCAATGACAGGCGATCACAATCGACAGGATTCGATGGATCCAATTGATGATTGGAATGAAGAATGTAAATGTAAAGTATTGAAACCGTTGGAACGGCGACGTAGACGTGAACATCGTTGTTTGGCACATTCATTAGTTGGTACACCAAATTATATAGCACCAGAAGTATTACAACGTACTGGTTATACGCATGTATGCGATTGGTGGAGTGTTGGTGTTATATTATATGAAATGTTAGTTGGACAACCACCATTTCTAGCTAATACACCAGCAGAAACACAACTAAAAGTAAAATAAATACTATATAAATTTTGTTATTTATTAAATTTTGCCATTTTAAACAGGTTATTAATTGGGAAACAACATTACAAATACCAAAACAAGCGAATCTTTCCACAGAAAGTACGGACTTGATATTGAAGTTGTGTTGTAGTGCTGAACAACGTTTAGGTAAAAATGCGAACGAAGTCAAATCGCATCCATTCTTCAAAGATATTGACTTTGAAAAAGGTCTACGCAGACAGCCGGCACCACATAAACCCCGTATAGATTATCCAACAGATACATCAAATTTTGATCCAATTGATCCAGACAAATTACGTAATTCAACATCATTAGAATCGAGTACATCGAATGAACAATGCGACAATGCGAAATTGTTTCATGGTTTCTTTGAATTTACATTTAGACGATTTTTTGATGGTAGTGATAATAATAAAATTAATTTGGATGATAATGATAATCAGGGACCGGTATATGTATGATATTTAGTTTAATTTTTTTCGTTATACAGTCTCTCGTTATGTATTTATCATTATTTTTAAAAATATTTTTGTTCATACAAGTGAAATGACAATATTCTAGTATGCATTTTACATTATTTTAATTTAATATGATGAATGATGGAGTATTTAAAGTAAAAATTTAACCAAAGTTAATATAGCTGCCTTAAAATAATTAATTAATTAAAAAAAAGATAATAAAAATGCCTTTTATATGCTCAAAATACATATTTAGTGTTAGAAAATCGTCTATTATAGATAGTACAATACATTTAAAATGGGTCAAATTGGTGCTAATTGTTTGTTATTTAATTATTTAATTAATTAATTAATTGTGATAGATTGGTGTGTGTTATTCCATAAAAAAAATGATTTGCATTGAAAGTTTTTTTCCTGTAAAACTTGAAATTTTTTTTTAAATATTTTCTAGTCAATTGTATACATGCCTAATTGATTTTATTGTTGTTTTAAAAATTCGTTTTGTGTAAATTGAATCATTTTTAATTTCGTGCTAATCATTTATGGAATAAAAATATGTGGAACTGAAGGAAAAAAGAATCACTTCGTTTAACACTATTCTTTCTCTCTATTATGTAGAATAAATCATTTTTTCTGTAAATATATCGATTGAAGAAGTAAAAAGTTAAAGACTGTATGTGTGATTTGTGGAAAAAATTCATGGGAAAGTAAGCTTCTAAGGGTGGCCTTAAAAAATTGGAGGTTTTGTTAAAAACTGCCTTGTTTTTTCTAATAAAAAGCACTAATTGGAAAAAATTAACTTCTCACACAATAAAAAAATATAAAAAAACATGCTGTGTTAATAAGAAATGGAATATTTAAATAAAAAATATATATATATATTATAAATAAATATACATATATTAATATAATTGCTCATAATTATTAAATTAAGCTTAAGGTATTTATTTTCAGTATGTAATCAATTTTTTTTTATTTGTAATAATGATTTATTAAATGTAATAAGAGAATTCTGTGGGTTTATATATATATTATACAAAATTTTAAGTTTAGCGTATAATTTTTCTAGTCTGTCAATTTTTTTTAAAAAAAAAAAGAGTAAACAGTAATGGTCAACTCATATGTATCTAGCAATTTGTTCCTTAAAATGAACAAAATTTATTGTATACTATTTTTTTAGGCATTATTGTTACTATTAATTGATTTTATTATATTTAGGAAAGGATTTTAAAGTGCCTAAAAACAATTTATTATTGTAAATGTGTGTAAATATTATATTTTTTTGAAGTAAAGTACGAGTTTTATTTAAATTTTAAACTTTAGCGCCTAGCTTAGTAACTTTCTGTTTGTTATGTTTAATTGTTTTTTGAGTGTGCGTACAAAAGGGGCGTAATATACTTTTGACATTTTATCATATTAGTGACGCCATTTTATATTTTTGTTAATAATTATTATATATAAAATACAATCAAAATTTATTTAAATCATCGTGAATTGTTTATTGATATTATTGTGTGAAATATGTGCCTGTGATATAAACCATCGATTTATTTATTAAATTATTTCCTATGTGATAACTGTTATTTAACAAAAAAAGAAAAATATTTATAAATATATTTCATTTTTCTTTGTGTATTTGGGGATTATTTATTTTTGTTTGTAATAAAACATTTAGGGGAGTTTCGTTCTATATAAAAACAACCAAAAACAACAAGTTACAACAGAGATTGTCGAAAGAAAAATCAGCTGAACAGAAAAAATGAGTACAAAAGATGATGAATACGATTATTTATTTAAAGGTAAACGAATTATTCCATTTTACATACAAATTAATGCCCTAATTTACGTAAATTTATTGAAAATGTATAATAATGACATGTCATCAATGTCAGAGGTCAATTACCCAAAATAAATCAATTTACACATTAAATTTCATAAATTTCAACTAATGACTCATATTTTAATCGAATTCCTGTTACAGTTGTGTTGATTGGTGACTCAGGTGTAGGAAAAAGTAACTTATTATCACGATTTACTAGAAATGAATTCAATTTAGAATCAAAATCAACCATAGGAGTGGAATTTGCTACCAGAAGTATACAAGTAAGTGGACAATTAATAAAATTACGATAAACTGCAATAAAATTCGTTCAGGTGGATGGAAAAACGATAAAAGCTCAAATATGGGACACCGCCGGCCAAGAACGTTATCGTGCCATAACGGCAGCCTATTACCGTGGTGCCGTTGGTGCATTATTAGTATATGATATAGCGAAACATTTAACATACGAAAATGTCGAACGTTGGTTACGTGAATTACGCGATCACGCCGACCAGAATATCGTCATTATGTTGGTTGGCAACAAATCCGATTTAAGACATCTAAGGGCCGTTTTAACTGAAGAAGCGAAGGGATTCGCCGAGAAGAATGGGCTGTCTTTTATTGAAACATCAGCACTGGACTCGACAAACGTTGATATGGCTTTTCAAAATATTTTAACAGGTAAGCTTTTTCAATAAAACTTTCCAAACTTCGGTCAGTTTATATGTTGGTGGTTTTTTTATAGAAATTTATCGAATTGTCTCACAAAAACAAATCCGTGATCCACCGGAAGGTGACACAATCCGACCACAAAATATTGAGCCAATAGATGTAAAACCAACAATGAGTTCAGATGGAGTACGTAAACAGTGTTGTCAATAAAATAATGAATATAAACATATATATATATAATTGGACACTAGTGCGTAAGCAATATTTTTAATTCAAATTCAAATCAGAAAAAAATATATATAAGAGCAAAATTGTGTTTATTTATCAGAAATATTTCATAGTAGTCTAAAAATAAAATAGGTGGCGCTCTATATGGTTATGTTCTCTACTATAATTTCCGGCCTTATTCCATTTTCTAGGTAATTTAATTAATTATAAATATATATTATATATTTTTATTATTTATCTTTGTAAAATGCTTAACGTGTGATTCATTGATAAGAAAAAAAAAAACAATAAACTACTATTTAGCTGTCACAAAAATTGTTTATTTAGAACCAAAAAGAAATGTTTATTGTTTTCTCTATCTGTTTAAATATAAATAAAATCAACACCATTATTAACTACACTAATTAATAATAATAATAATAATAATATGTGCTTTATTATCCTGTAGACGTTATTATAAATATATTGAAAAAAAATGGAAATAAATATAATACATTGATGTGTTATTTACTATCATAATTATCAGAGGTGATTTATTATTTTTAATTATTCTTTTTTTTTAGTTTAATATAAAAATGTTCTTTATGTATGAAAATATAAATGTAGATACATATTTATTTTCTATTATTATATAGGATTTAAATAAGCTTATGTTTTTTGGTTGAACAATATAGTATATTAATATAATAAAAAGAAGAAATCAATTAAATGTTGCTATGTAAAATATGCTTCAAGAAATTTATTATAATAAAAATAAAAATTTAATTTGAAAATAAAACTTTATGTAACGAGAAAATGTTTTCATTTCATAATAGAAATCTGTATTATCAACAACAAAAACGCCATTTTCGTTGTCGTTCGAATTTTCTTCTGGAAAAGTTTATAAATTGCTTTAATTGCCAATTAAAAGTTATATGAGTATTTTAAATACTTTTGTTAAAATATATTTATGTGTGTTTACAATAATTTATGTGATTGTGATAATAATTTTATATTATATTTATGAACTATTCGAATATGATGGAGAAAATTGAAAAAATCTCGTGTATATAAATTAAATTAAAATAAATTGTTGTTTTGGTAACGATAGACAGTTTCAGTGATAAAATTTTGTGAATTTCCACTGAATATCAAATTTGGCACGTAAAATGACTCAATTTCCAGTTGTAGGTGAGTAATTGAAAAAGCATTCCGATCACATTTTAAAATACTTTTATTAATTTGTGTAAAAAAATACATAAAAAGAAACATTTGGACGGAAAATAATTAACGTATTAAAATATTGCAAGACGGCCTCATAATTCGAGTACGTGGACGGTTTTAAAGGCACATTTTATTCATAATAAGGCGCCTCGAGTATAAAAAAATTCAATTTTAAAAGTTTTAAACATTAAAAATTTGTACATGATTATCTAGGACCGTAAAAGCCCAAACAAACAATTAATAACAATATTACAGTCATAAGGCTAGCCTGTATGCTATTAGCACCAGCTAAACGACATTTAAACATATTAAAACGCGTCACATTATTATCAACTAAATTATTAAATTCAGCTTCAACCAATTGTCCATCATAGTAAGTGATTGGATCTTCGAATGGATATTCGTAGCCTTGTCTGCATTCGCATTTGTAGCCACCTGTTTCGAAACCACGGCCTAAAATCGGCACACACTGAAAAAACCCATTTAAATTAGTTGGAATTCACGTAAAATCAGTTTATTTATTACATAAGATGTGCGTTGATCGCATTTGTGCGTATCTTTAAATGCATTTGGAACGTAATATTTGTCAGGACACTGATTTATGTCCAGTTTTAACATATCCATTGTAACAGAAACAACTCCCCTGGAAAAAACCCACAAAATTAATGTACAAAATTGGAGAAACTGCCAATATTTACTTGAATTCCAATTTAACTTTCAAACTATCCCATCCAAAGAACGGGGCCACGTATTGTATCTTCCACATGGGCACTTTTCCACGACAATCGTAATACGGAGCGGTCCAATAGCCGTGTTCTAGTTTAGCCCCACGATAATAATTCGGATAATGTTCGTATTTCATTGTTGTGTCGCCAGTTTCATTAAAACGTATACGAATTTTCATGTAATATTTTTCCAATGAATCGAAATTCGATTGCCAACGATTTTTCAATGTTAAAAACCATTCTTCGTTCAAATACACTTCATTCGATTTATTTAATCTAGCCAAATCTTCCATGAACAATTTACGCGAATTCAAAATCTTTTTATAAGCATACGGTGCGAATAATGTACGATTTGTGAATTTATTTCGTTCCCAATATGTGCCAGCTGACCAGATTCGGCTGTTTCCCAATACGATTGCGGCCGTTTCGCCCATCATTTGATCTTCTGTTAACGGTTTATCGGCCACACGTTTACCACTATACACTTCCAATGGATCGGAGACTTGTAAAAAGGCACTAATAAAGTTTGCTAAACGTAATGCCATTTTGGCTTCATTCTGGAAGAATTCTTCAGCTCCCCACATTACGCCACCATGTAGTTTCAATTCTTCCGGTTTGTAGTTACGGCAATTGTCCTTATTCATGCCTAAAATAAAATCTAAAGCGCGATGTACGTTGATTTTTGGTTCGTTTAATGTTTGTGGGCCAGTTGTATAGTTTTGGTATTCTTTGTAGCGATCCAAATATATGTTTCTTAAATATGGATCGGATTTTTCCCATTTTATTGGTAATTTTTGTATCCCTACAATCAAATAATTCGATAAACACATCATATAAAACTGGTTTCAGTAAATTTACATCCAATTTTAAGGCAATCGAAGCCGTTATAATACTGTTCAGCAGTTGCCCTTTCGACAATTTCCCCTAAAAATGGACGACGTACTTGTAATGGTAAACGATAGCCAGGACGACAACGACATTGATAAGCGCCCCTTCTAAAGCCCCAACCATGTAATGGTTCACACTTAAAGCAAAACAATTTAAAAATTATTTTTTTTTGGACAAAACAAGTATAACTGGTTGCCTACCTCTGTTGTATCTTTTTTACATCTTGCTGTATCTGCAAATCGATTTGGACCATCATTACCCATCCCTCTTGGACATTGATTTATATCTATACGTTCGAAATCCATTTCAGTAACAGAAATTGCTGTATATCTAAAGAAAATTGGAGTTTTTTTAATAAATTATTAACTCAAAAGTAGGGTTATGTCGGTGTTTTTATGCACTAAGCATAGATGGCCCTAGTTGCGGAGCCAGTTTGTCCGTTAAATTTTCCGACATTTTTTATAAAAATTTCCGTATAAAGAAATGTTAAAAAGTAAATTGGTGCTTACGTTGGATATTCAATGTGCCTAAAACCGGTGTGACGTGGATATATATCAGCAATGGGTACAACAGCCGCCACTAACCAACGATTCGATCTTCCACAATCAAAATAGGGTCTTGTAAATTTTACCGGACCAGGAATTTCATCGGCCCCTGGCGGTCCATGAAAGGTAAATGTTTCATTCGTATTATTAGCGTAACGTATCTCAATTTGATACGTTGTTTTCGTATCGTGCCTTGATTTAACATTATCTGGCAACCATTGTTTATACCATTCATTAATACGATAATAGTCCGATGTATAATCATTGCTTGTATCCGGTTTAATTGCACCCAAATCTTGTACAGTAAACGTATTTAATGTTGATATACGTTCCAAATGTATTGGATCATTAAAATCATCGGCACGGTATGTGCGTGGTGCAAAACGTGGAAATGTTTTATTGAAAAATCCCCGATACGATGATGAATAGCTCATATTTGGTGAAAAATATATAGCACTAGCATTTACGTGCATATTTGTTGATACATCAGCTACTGTTGATAATAAATAATACATCATACCAGGATCGTATGTATCATTAATTGCTGGCCGTATAAAACGACTTTGTAATATATAACTCCAAAAAAATGCCCTATTCAATGCCATATTATGTAAATGTAGTAATTGTGTACGATTTGGAAATATCGGATTCACATTAATATCTTTTATATCTGGTAAATGTGATATTGAATCTTCTGGTAAATATAAATCGCCAACATGTTGAATTACACAATTGTCTTTATTAATTTTCTTCATTGCACGACTCACTTCATCAAATGGATCTCTTGCTTGCCATTCATATTGGCCTATTGTCACACCCATTAAAGTTAATAAAATAAGTAAATAATGGATTCTTTCCATTTTTGCTTCTGTTTTTATTTATCGTATATTGTTAAAAACACAATTATATGTACATCTTACTTAATTTTTATAAAAAAACAAAACGCAATATTCAAGTTTAAAGGTTAATAATAATAACAACAACACTACCATGGGGCCGTGCCCATAAACAATGGGTGTATTTTCGAAGCCACGCAAGTTGTGTGTTAGTCATTAAATTGATTGATTCTATTCTTTTTCAATGTAAATACATTTTGTATGTGTTAGAGTGAAATAGAGTAATACAAGTGTAGGTGAGGAGCAACAAGTGTAATCTTAAAAACTGGCAACCAACAATACACCTTCAACGGACTTGTACAAATAAAAAGGAATTCTGTCATGGTAGGCCCCATTGTGTTGTTTCCATTATATTATGGAATTACGGACATAACTTTGCTATGATTTACAGACTGGAAATTATATCGTGCACTAATATTTAAACCAAATTTACTATCTTGCAACGACCATCAATTTCACAGTCTACCTAGCTATGGCCAGTGGTACTTTCTACCGTTTTATTTATCCGGGGACCTTCCCCAGGGCATTAGGTTTGAGTTATCAGAAACTCCGTATGGTAGCCCCGTAGTCCGTACATGACAGTATTCCAATGAAATCGTGTTCAAACTTCTATTTATATTTGAAACTCCATCGACACACTGTCGGTGAGATATAAAAATATCTAGGGGAATTTTGTTTTATTTGTTTTTTTTTTGAAAAAATCAACCGTCTCCCTTTAATTTGTCTCATATACAAAAAGTACGTTCACCTTTTAACGAACATTTGCCATTTTTTTTTTCATTCTCATATCCTGATGAAAAGATGAGACTCGTTTTTAAAGGGTAATTTGTTGTCTCGTAAAAAGGAAAAGGGTTTTCTCCTCTCTCATATAGTTTAGATGCAAAAACAATACTATGTACTAATTTTGTGGGAGGCGGTATTTATGTTTTAAATTAAACTTTCTGTAATAGTGCCAAAAATGCGCATTTTTCTACAATTAAAAATAAACTTGCATATGCCAAGGCCCTACTACAGTATACGTATTTATTTTTTATTCTTCTTCGTATTAAATAAATTTTGCACACGCATTATTATTATTATTATTGTGCGTGTATGACGTAAAAAGTGCAAAAACCAGTTAGGTGTCTGTTTTTCTGCTGCGGCCCCTAATAATTTTGCCATGGCCGTTATTATTACATACGATTTTTGTCTCGTAGAGGAGAGCAAAAATTCATCTTGTTTTTGTATTCAATAGTCTACTACTTATCTCTTTTAGCACCTTAGCTCGCATTTGGCAAGTGTTAGCATGCACACACATGTGTTTTATTAATAAATGAAAAAAAAAAAAGAAAGACAGAGATAAAAGTATTTAACAAAACAGTAAAATAGAAAAAGAAACTAAGAACTGTTTAGGGATGAAAAAGGGGTAGGTTTTGTCGTCATCGACAGACCAGTTTATTAAATAAGGAAAAAACGAGACAACCATATTGTAAATACAATATTTGAAGATAAAGATAGAAAAGTAGGCAAAAATATGCCCCAGCTGGTTTAAAGGTGTTTTCAGACAGGCAATCAAAATCATTTCTTTATTTAAATCAATAAATCACATACGTTATATAGAAAAGTTTGTCGATTAGAAAAAGATGGAAGATTTGAAGGTGGTTCGATTAGTTCGAAAACTTGTTTTTAAGATTTTTCTGTATAAAAACCACCTCCGCCCCCTTTTAACATACGGGAATCTTGTATAACTTGTTTTCATATGGTACTATATATATATATTTCTTTTTTTTTAATATAAAAGAGCGGGAATACATAAATGTCTCCCCCTTTTTGTATATGTGATGTGAACGGAAAACATTTGCAATTTGAGACCTATTTTTCTTAGCGAAATTTAAATCAACACCTCTTTTATATATACATATATATATATATATAACATCAATAAACCGGTGTTGTCTTTTTAAAAGGTGAATTTTTATATACGTTTCACGTATCTGCAGATACAGATCGTGGGAATTGTATATTATTTTTGCACACTTAAAACAATATAGCGAGAAATTTGTGTTTTTGTTTATTTAAATTTAAATAAATTGCATTTACGAATTTTGTTTACGAATTGCATAAAAATATGGCAACAATGTAGGAGAAAAAAAAATAGTCAGACAGAGTTTAACTAGAACCGATGTATAGTTTTGATGGAAATGCAATGCGCATGCGTATTTGTGCAGCAATTTTTATATATGTTTTGTGTGTGTGTGCAATAATGGTAAAATGTGCAATAGCGCGCGCCACCCGACTAGACGACGGCGTTGTTGCAAAACAACGGAATCTGCACACACAACACGAGAGAGAAGTGCACTTAATATTCGATTGCATTATTATTAGACCGCGGGAGTCGGTTACTACACCACACGCTTTTATATTATATTTATATATATTTTATTATTTACTTATTTAAAATAATTACAAAAAAAAAACTCTTTTTACACACACGGAACTCTAATTTATACACCACCTTTTGTTTAAACAATCTTATTTTGTTTTTTGTAATCGTTAATTTTTTTTTATTATTAATTATTTTTATTATTATTATTATTTTATTAAGTTCGATTGTTGTTATATTATTTTTTTAAAAAAAATTCAAATGTGAAGTGAATTATTGTGTTTTCGTTTTTCTTTATATTTAATAAAAAAAGTGATCACGAGTGTCTTTTTTTTGTTAAACAACGTTTTTTTCGGATGTTAAAAATTAAGATAAATATCTTTAAAAATAATGTTCTTCTTTGTACTGTTTGTTAAAGTGTTTCCAAATATTTAACAAAAGTTGTGTGTTTTATTTTTTTTTATTATTATCTATTTGAATCATAAGTTTGAATCATCGATTGGATTGGATTTCTTATTAAAAATTGATTTTTAATTGGGTATGTAAAATTGTACGTTATTTTTCAAAGAATTGTTGTACAGGAAAAAAAAAAGTGTATAATATATAAGAGGTGACCGGTGAACGAGAAGAACCGGGTTTGAAAATTCCCGGCTCCATTAAGCCTAATACACACTACTAGAATATTTAACGAACTTTTTCTCTATGCAAATTTTTAAATAAATTAATCAAAACTGTTTTCCTACTACGAATAAAAATAGACTTTCGTCTTACAAAACAAATTAATTTGATCATATTTTGTTTATTTTAAAATAATTTTATTGTGTCTACATTTGTTGATAAACAGATATTATGATTAAAATCAATAAAAACTAAAAAAATGATAAACTTGTTTGTGATTATTTTTCCTATTTAGATAAAAATTGCAATACATATTAAATAATTATAAAATTTGCATATTATATATTAGTGTGTACCGGCCTTAATACGCTATAATTGAATAGAATGCGCACCGGTTTTTAGTATATAGTGTTGGCTGGTAAGAGAGAGAACCCTTGCGCGTTGTCAAGTGAACCCCGAAACTTGACGGTCACGTTTTTGACGTTGTTGTAAATGTAAAATTGTATACATATATATATATATATGTATGTGTATGTGTGTATTTATGCATCATGTATGTGTGTTGCCATTACAGTTTTGCGGCCGCCATTTTAAATTCAACAAAAAAAATTCATTTATATTTATATATTATAGTTAATATAAACAATTTTTATTAAGTTTTTGTTAAAAAATTATTATTGTTTTATAATAGAATTTGTTGTGTAAATAATACGTTATATTTAAATGTAAAAATATCTATAATAATATCATTTTTATAAATGTTGAGGTAAGCCATCTACTATTTTTTATCTCTTTTGTTTCAATTATTACCCACTGTTGTAAATTTATAATAAATTTTCTGTAAATATAATTTTTAATTATACGATATAATGTTATTTCTATGTTAAATTAAAAACGTATTTATTTCGTGTAGTTTTTTTTTTCTCTCGTTCGTCTTTTGTTATGCCGGCTGCAAATCAACAAAAATAATTGACATTAAAATAGGCGGGAATTTTTAATTAACTATAATAGGAGTGTTTCTTAGATTGTTTCAAATAAAATTGACTTAATTAAATAAAAATAATTAAATTGATTTTAATAAATTTCTATGTTATTTTGCAGCTATGGCAGAAGGTAATGGTGAGGTATCAGAAGAACCAATGAAGTTAGAAGAACCAGAAGAACAACAACAACAACAACAACGTACAGAAGATTATGAAAAATTATTAGAATATGGTTTAGATGAAAAGGTGGCGGCTAAATTAGATGATATATATAAGACTGGTAAATTAGCGCATGTTGATTTGGATGAGCGTGCATTAGATGCATTAAAAGAATTCCCTGTTGATGGTGCATTAAATGTGTTGGGACAATTTTTAGATTCAAATTTAGAACATGTCTCAAATAAATCAGCATATTTATGTGGTGTTATGAAAACTTATCGACAAAAAAGTAGGGCTGGAGGTGCAACACAGGGACCATCAACGCCAGCCCCATTAATTGTTAAAGGTCCCGACGAAGAGAAAATTAAACAAATATTAGATCGGACTGGTTATACACTTGACGTTACAACAGGTAAAAAACAATTTGATTTATTAGTGTTTTGTTGGTTGTATAATCAATTAAAAATTTACAATAATGCATTTTATTTATAAAATATACGTACGATTTTATCAAAATTTGATTAAATTTGAATTGTTTTTATAGAATTTTATCAGTTGTTTATAATTTATTAAGTTATTTAAAAAAAAAAATAATTTTTATTATTGTTATGTTTTGTTGGTTGTATAACTGATAATGTAACTATGGTAAAATAATAAAACAAATTTGATGTGTTTGTGAAAATTTTTTGAAAAATGCCATCATCATCTGTTACATTAATAAATAATTCGTTAAATTTAGGTCAAAGAAAATATGGTGGACCACCACCAAATTGGGATGGACCACCACCAGGTGCGGGCTGTGAAGTATTTTGTGGTAAAATACCAAAAGATATGTACGAAGATGAATTAATACCATTATTTGAGGCATGTGGTACAATATGGGATTTACGTTTAATGATGGATCCAATGACTGGAACAAATAGGGGGTATGCATTTGTAACATTTACAACACGTGATGCTGCCCAATTGGCCGTCCAAAAGGTAAAATATTACTTATTTGTTCAAAATTTTTTATTGTAGATTATTTTTTTGTTGTTGTTGTTGTTCGTATTGTTTTTCTTTTAGAGAGATTTTATGGTGTGGGGCCTTAATATAGAATAAATAATTTAGATTTTCTGTTGTTGTTGTTGTTTCTAAATTATTTTTTCTTTAGTGAGAGTGTATATTTTGTTTAAAAATTCTATTGTCAAATCTTTTTAAAATTGTGTAAATGTTAAAATCAATTTTGACAATGGAATCATTTTTCTTATATTTGTATATTCCTCTCCGCCCCTTTATTTAATGTAAATTCATATATATATACATATTTATTTATTTAATTCACACAAACTCATTGACTAATTTTTGTTATTAAAAAAAAAAACATTCTTTTATTATTAGATTTTATTGTGAGCCCATTTATTATAAATTTGTTTTGACGTAATTGTAAGTTTCTATTGCAGGTCTCCTCTTTGCACATTATTGTGGGCAAAATTTGTGACCTGGAACGAACAAAATTCGAAAATTAAATTAAAAATTTTGTAACAAAATTCCATTTAGGTAGATGGTGTGTAGTGTAATATTTTTTTGGGTGTAGATCGGTATATTCTTTTTGTTTTAAATTTAGTTTTTGGCCAGAGGAGTTTCCCAGGGGGCGGCAACATCTTCAAAATTTTTATTTAAAGAAAAAAAAGTAATATTTATATTAAAAACGATTTAAATACATATTATAAATATTGCTTTTTTGTAAAAATTACTCTCAAAATTTTGTTGTTTGTTTCATTTTGTTTTCTGTCTTTTTCTTTTTTTTGAATACAAAATTTTGACAATTTTTTTAAAATTAAGCAGAAAAAAACCAAAACCGTGTAGAAATTATGATTTTTGGCATTTTATTTTCTTTACTTCAGCTCGATAATCATGAAATCAAACCCGGCAAGACACTGAAAATAAACATTAGTGTACCAAATCTTCGGCTATTTGTTGGAAACATACCAAAGTCTAAAGGCAAAGAGGAGATTCTGGAAGAATTTGGTAAATTAACAGGTAATGTGAACAAAATACAAAAAAAAAAAAATTCGTACATTAAAAAAATTAAATGAAAACAAGCTAGTGGCGGCCGGCTGCCGGGGCTCGTATTTAATTAAAAAATTTTAATTTCAAATTAAAATACACATACATACACGCACTCCCAGATGGTCTTTAAGAAAACAGGAAAAAAGATGGTGAAATCGTCACCCACCTGGCTGTCTACCTTTTTTTCCTTCTTATTTTTTTTGTTTTGTTTAAGCTTCCTTGTCTTTGTATAAAATTTCATTCTACTTTTATATATATTTTTTTTAAATTGTAATTTAAATGTGCGGTTTTATTTTTTGATTATGATTCGCCCTATTCCCAAACCCTTTGCCCATGGCAATAAAATATAAATGCATTATTATTCAAATTCATTATTTATTATTATTGGAGAGAGAAAGAGAGAGAGAAAATTATTATTGGCAAATTGATTAACAATTATATTTTTTTTTTTCTAAAAAAAAAAATAAGAAATTATAGTAACAATTTTATACCCACAAACAAAATATTTTTCCACTCTTATCTTACAGCTGAATGATTATGAAATAAGGAAAGGGAAAAAGATTGGCGTAACCATATCGTATAATAATCATCGTTTATTTGTGGGATATATACCAAAGAATCGGGATCGAGATGATCTTTTGGAAGAATTTACGAAACATGCACGTAAGTTGAGTTACAAAACAAAAAACCAGAAAGAATAAATACAAAAGCAAATTTATTTCGAAAAACGGAAATTTTCTAAAACAAATTGAAATGAAATTTATAAAAATCGTTCTTCTAAATTTAAATCAATAGGAAATTTTTATTTTATTTTTTGTCTTCCCTCCCTTGTTTTCTATATTCATCTTATTGTTTTATTATTATTTTTGTTCTTATTGGAATGCAACAATTTTTTTTTTTTTGTTTTTTAATAGTTTGCGCCTGAGCAATGGGTAGGGCAGGGCCGCTACAAGCGAATATCCACATTTTGAAAAATTTGTTAAACCAACAAAATTCAATTTTTCTTTCCAAAATACATACAATGTTTTTATAACAAAATTGATTTGAATTTGAATTTTGTTTGTTTTTAAATGGCTTCTTTGTTGTTATGGAAACTTATATTCAATAGCAACTGGTTATTATTTATTTGCCGTTTCTATGGCAACACACATGCTTGGACTTTTCTTGACAACGCGTTTTATTTAAGAGAAAAACAGCTTTTTTTTATATATCCCCGCCCCCCACCGCCATCCTAGCACCTGAATTTTTTTTAACAATTTATAATAATAACAATTTTATTTCTATCATTATTGTTTTATATGGAATTGTATTTTAATTTTATGTTTTTTTTTTATCTCCTCGACTATGAATCATCCAACAACAACAAACAACAAACAACAGCTGGTTTAATGGAAGTAATAATATATAGTTCACCAGATGATAAAAAGAAGAATCGTGGTTTTTGTTTTTTGGAATATGAATCACATAAAGCGGCATCATTGGCGAAACGTCGTTTAGGTACTGGACGTATAAAAGTATGGGGCTGTGACATAATAGTTGATTGGGCCGATCCACAAGAAGAACCCGATGAACAAACAATGAGTAAAGTTAAAGTATTATATGTACGTAATTTAACACAAGAAATAACTGAAGAAAAATTAAAAGAAGTATTTGAACAATATGGTAAAGTGGAACGTGTTAAAAAAATTAAAGATTACGCTTTTATACATTTCGAAGATAGAGAGAATGCAGTAAAGGTGTGTGTTTTTTTTATACGAATATATAAAATTGAATTTTTTTAATTTAATATTAATTTCTCTCATGTTGTTAAAAAAACAGGCAATGGAAGAATTGGATGGTAGAGAAATGGGTGGTTCAAATATTGAAGTGTCATTAGCAAAACCACCATCTGATAAAAAGAAAAAAGAAGAAATATTACGTGCACGCGAACGACGAATGATGCAAATGATGCAAGTTAGGGGCGGGTACGTATTTTGTCCACTAGATGGCGACAGTTGTACTTTTGAAATTATTTTTTTTTAACTGATTTTCTTTTTGGCATTTTCCTATATATATATAGAATGATGCCGGGTGCTATGCCATTAAGAGGGCCACCAGGCCAAGGACCTAGATCGGCTAGTGGAATGCGTGGTGGACCAATGGGACGGGGTGATTACGGTAAGTTTAATCATTTTTTTTTTTATTTTGATGTTGTTATTTTGCGTGTGTATTTTTTTTTTTTAAAAAATTCGCGACAAAACGCATAAAAACGGTCCCTCGTCTGCTTGTTAGTCAAGTAACCATTCCACACACGATTATTTTTTATTCAAATTGTAAACACACACTCTAAATACACAAATTTTCGTTTTAATACAAACTTGTGGCTTTTTTTTTCAAGCTTAATCAATAATAACAAAATGTTTAATCTAATTATTGCATTCAGAATTAACGTAAATCTTTTGCTTTAATTTTTTTTTTTGTAAATATGTTTGTTTAACTTAATGAAATACATTTTCTAAATTTTATTGACTAACAACCAACTAAATTAATAATTAATTTACTGCTTCTATTTTTCTATATTATGAATATAGTTGACTTCAAGTTGACAAGGACTCGGAATATTTTGTTGTTTATAAATGTTTTGTCTAATCATATATTTTCTTACAGGTTGGTAAGATTTTATTTGTTGTTTAATTGTTTGTAGTTCAAATTAGGAAATATTATTTCATGTTTTTTCCCCAAAAAATCACGGAATATTTGTATTTTCTGTGTTGTATTAAATGCATAGAGTACTAATTTATCTATTTTTAGTAGTAGTTGTGGTAATAGGTAAACAGATGGCGTTTCATTACATAATTAACTCTTGTAATGATTTACTATGAGTTAGTTTTGTATGAAATTTCATTTTTGTTTTTTTTTTTATGCGTAAATTGGTGGTTGCTGGTGAAAGTTTTAATATTTTACCAAAAAGAATTACACTATTATTGTAAATTAAGCTCTGCAACGCTGGATTTAAGGGGCACCGCACACTATTTTTTTAAATTTAGGAGTGAATTATTTTAGAAAAAAGGCTATAAATATATAAATTTTCTTCTTTGCACGCGTTTTTTCCATAATAAAATAAAAAATGCATGTTTTTATCTAAAACAATTTGTCTTTTACTGGTAAGTAAAATTTATGAAACATTCGTAAATCGTATTTATTTATTTATTATTATTTGTGGTGTGTGTAATTTTTGTTTATAATTACAAAAGGGACCTCTGAGAAAGTGAGATTGAAAGTTTGGAAGTGCGAAGAATATATTTATTTATTATTATTTTTATTTTTTGGAGAATTGTTACTTGACTCACTCTTTTCCCGGCATGCTTTAAATATATAAATAATTTTATTATTTATTTACGTAAATTTTATTTAAGTAGATTAGAAATTTGTTTAATTTAATATATATATATATATAAAAATTATAAAACAATGAATTCTAGAACAAAGAAGTTGAAAAAGTGGATAACAAAAAAAAAATTGTTTAGAAAGAAACTGAAGAAAATTTCTTAGTTGGCTATAAACTAGTTAAAAAAAAAAACAAATTAAAAAAAAAAAAGGAAAAATTCTTTATTATTATGATGGGACTTGTCTCTCTTTTTATAGATTATGATTACGACTATTACGGTTACGGAGACTATAGAGGCGGCTACAGTGATCCATATTATGATGACTTTTACCGGTATGAAGAATACTATTATGATTACCCGCCGGCCCCAACACAGGCTCGAGGACGGGGTCGGCAACCACAACCGGTGGGTGGACCAAAATAATCCATTCTCAAATTTTTTTTTTTATTTAATTTAATTTTATTATTTTATTTATTATTATATATTATTATGTTTATTGTTTTTTTTCTATTTTAATATTTATTATCTATATCGAATTTTTTATTGTTATTATTATTATTATCGCGTTAATTTTGATTGTGGTATAGTGTTAAATGAATACAGTTTCCTATTATTTTTTTATTCATTTTATTTCAAAATAATAGGTCTGTTCGGACAAGCCGTTAGTGGACTATCCAATGGATAGGTCGTCAGCTCCGTACTGCTCAGATACGTTTTAATATACATTAGAAAGTCAGACCGAACGGTTTTTTTCCAACGCGCATGAGTCGTATCGTTTGTAAACGATAAATAGCTGTGTCCGAACAGACCTAATAACGCTTTACTACTAACATACTAATATTTTTGCACTAATTAATAAAACATTGATATGGTTTTCTGTTTTATCGACTTGATGCATGCATTCAACACTTGCCACATTCAAATTGACCAAAAAAAAAAAAATTCGAAATTTTTTATAAAAGATCATATCTGAGCCAACTTCGAGCCGGTAAATAAAAAAAAAAATATATAGTTAAAAGAGAGATTTGTGCCGCATTTAAACAAATTCGTTTGTAGTGAGTCAGGTTTATACAAAAACAAAGCAAACACAATGGAAAAATGCAATTTTTCTTGTTCCAGCTTTTTGCTGGTTCAGATATGATGTGCTCTTGACTTTCAGGGTTATCCAAAAAAATGTTTTTGGGGAAATTTATATATAATTAATTTTTTGAAAAAAAAAACACCGATTCGCCGCCCATAT
>SSSI01009350.1:0-22851 GCA_004796505.1 Oryzaephilus surinamensis | reverse complement strand
ATACAGACGACTTAATTATATAGTTTTATAAAATGAACAGACTTACCTATAATAAATTAATAATATTTTTGTAACGTCGTTCTAATTTGGTCTCACTGCCAAACGAATTTTAGTAATTTTTACTCAAAAATCGTACAGTATTAGGGGTTATTACGGTACAATCGCAGTTATAAGAAAAAACAATGTTGGTACTTCTTAAACAAATTGCTGGTTGCTGGAATTCAGGCTAATTCTATAGTGTGTCAATTTTGTTGTGGCGTCCATCTTATTAATAGCATAAACAATATTTTAATTCAACTTATTTTATAATAATACACGATACACTAAATAAACAAAGAAATATATCTTCAATTATTTAAAATTAAAGTTTATGGTGCAATTGTGACAATTACTGACATTGACAGTTGGTAAAATTGTTCAATTGTTTAATTACCAACCAAAAAAATATCCCTAAATTCGTGCAACCATTAATTTTTTAATATTAAAAAAATTAAATAAATTCGAATGTTTAATTGTTACAAAAAATCTTGTGTTTACTCAGGTAGAAAGATAAGATATTTGCAAAATCGAGTATACTTTGAAAGACGAGGCGAAGCCGAGTTTTTCAAACTTTCTTCCTCACTTGTATAATAAATAACTATTACCTGTCAGTTACGGAAAACTATTATTTAACTTATTTTAAATTTGTATACATTTGTATTAAACAAATCCATGATTATTCTTTCTAGGCTTTGAAAGAGGGTGCCGACATTGTGGTGGCAACACCAGGCCGTATAATCGACCACATAAAAGGTGGTGCCACCAATTTACAAAGAGTCACATTTCTTGTATTAGACGAAGCTGATCGTATGTTTGAATTGGGATTCGAGCCACAAGTACGTTCCGTTTGTAATCATGTACGACCCGATCGACAAACGTTATTATTTTCGGCAACATTTCGTAAACGTATTGAAAAATTGGCCAAAGACGCTCTAACAGATCCAATACGAATTTCACAAGGATTAACAGGACAAGCAAATGAAGATGTAACACAGTATGCCATTTTGTTGGCAACACAGGAAGCGAAACGAACATGGCTGGTGGATCGTTTAGTGGAATTATTGTCGGCCGGTTCGGTTTTAGTATTCATAACGAAAAAATTGGACGCTGAACAAGTGGCGAACGATTTAAAAGTGAAAGAATTCGATTGTCTATTGTTGCACGGTGATATGGAACAGGCGGAACGTAATAAATGTATAACGGCATTTAAAAAGAATGAATGCCCGTTGATGGTGGCCACAGATGTGGCGGCACGCGGTCTCGACATACCGCACATACGAACAGTGATAAATTATGATATTGCACGCGATATTGACACGCACACCCATCGCATCGGTCGTACGGGACGTGCCGGTACACATGGTACCGCTTACACACTACTTACACCGAAAGATAAAGAATTCGTTGGACATATTGTGAAGAATATGGAGGCGGCACATCAGCAAGTGCCCCAGGATGTGTTGGATTTGGCGTTGCAGAGTTCGTGGTTCCGAAAACAGCGTTACAAAAAGAAGGACCAAAGTCCGAATGTGGGCGGATTGGGTTTGGGTTTTAAAGAGAAGGCTGGGGGCGGCGGTATGAAAGGTTTCGTTGCTAGTTCGTCGTCGTCGTCAACGCCGCCGCCACCACCACCGGTTAATAGAGGACCGGCTACGGATCGATTATCAGCTATGAAAGCGGCTTTTAGAGCACAATATCAGAATCAATTTACGGCTAGTTCAGATCCAGCACCGCCGCCACCGCCTCCAACGAAGAAGAAGAGTCGTTGGCAGTGATTTTTTATTTAATATAACTTGTTTGAATTAAATTAATAAATATATTAAACATATAAATGCGAGATTTGTTATCCAACTTCCTTCAACCTACATTTACGATTTTTTTTGCACTGATAAATTATCTAATATTTGAAGAGGGTTAATAAACTTTTTCAGTTTATTCAGCGAAATGTTTCGTTTAATAAAACTCGTCCTTTTGACAATATTTATTGGTTTAGCACGTAGTGAATTGCCGTTTTTCTTAAACTGTCCCTTAGAAATATGTTCTAAACTGGGTAAGTGTTTTCATTTTGTGTAAAAAAAATGTTGCTTTAATGCTTCCCAATTGGCAGAGAAAAGCGTTTGTGAGAATTTTTACGAGTTGACGTGCTCGAAATGGTTAACAAGTTCAATAAAACCGAAATATGAACCGATTTGGAACAAACATATACAATTGAATTATAAAAATTACGAACGATTGATACATATTTTAGAAAATGAGAATGACGAAGTGCTTGAAAAACCGCAAAAGTTTTATAAAGCGTGCATTAATGTGGAAGAAAACGATACGAAATATTGGAAAAATTTAAAATTGTTGATTGAATTGTTGAAAGGTTGGCCAATAACGAAAACTGTATGGGTGCATCAAAATAATTACGATTGGCTCGAAGAATTAGTACAAATCCATCGATTATTACAAGTACAGCCGATTTTAAAGTTTAGTGTGAATGTTGATTACAAAAATACGTCGATTTTTACACTTTACATCGAACCGGGCAATCTAATTTTTCCACATCACATTTTAAACAACTCGAATTTGTATCAGAGCGAATTGAAAGTGTACGAGGAATGGATTTTGAACACTTTACACCATTTGTATGGCAAAAATGATGGTTACGTGATGGAAAAAGTGCGGAAAATCGTCAATTTCGAACAAAAACTGGCCAACATTCAGCGCAACTCGAATCTTTATCGAACAACAATTAATAAGCTACATAAACAGTTTCCGGCTAATTGGTTGTTAATTTTCAACAAATTATTCGTAAATATCACCGAAATCCAACCAAATCAAACGATTATCATAAGAAATATTTTCTATTTTCGTCAACTTTACAAGCTTTTACAACAAACGGACAAACGAGTGATTGCTAATTACTTCATGTGGAATGTTCTTAAGGAATTATCCAGGGATACAACGAATTATATGCGCAATTTGAGTTTCCTTGTCGATAAGGCACTTTTGGGGGTGGAAGCCGACCTCCCACGTACCGTAGAATGTGTAATGGATGTTAATAAGTACTTTAGTTGGGCTTTAGTACCTTCTTACATGAAATTGTACGTGAATAAAGCAACTTTAGAGGATGTACAAGAGATGACGAACAATATACAAGAGGAATTCCTACATTTATTGGCGAAAACCACATGGTTGAGTCGAAAAACTGTTCATTTAATTGTCGATAAAATAAAGAACGTTAGAAAATTCATTGGTTTTCCAAAATGGGTAGAAAATCGTACATTGTTAAATGATTATTACAAAACGGTGAGACCGTTAATTAATATTAATTGTAACTAATTAATTAATGGGTTTTAATTGAATTTGCAGTTAATTATTACGGACAACCACTTATTAAATGTATTAAAAGTGGAAAGTTTTCAAGTTGAACAAGATTTAATAAAAATTAACAAAGTTGTGGAAAAAACAATGTATGTAAATTTATCTTGTTTAGGGTCGGTTAAACGTAACCATAAACAAGCTAATAAAATACTTTTCTACAATGTTTAAGTGACCCTTTAAAGATTTTTAATATTAAAATTATAATTTTGCAGCTGGCCTTCGCAAATATTCGAAGCAAATGCTTATTACAACATATTACAAAATTCAATATGTAAATAACATACATATGTTTATAAAAAATGATTCCGTAATAACAATTTTTGCAGTTATTCCATTAGGAATATTAGATATGCCTTTTTATCACGCAAATCAATCGAAATCATTCAATTATGGCGCTTTAGGCAGCTTAATTGGACATGAATTTTCGCATGCACTGGACACAACTGGCCGACAAGCCAACAAAAATGGCATTATTGGTAAATGGTGGCCACAAAACGATATCAATAATTACCAGAAACGGATAGCGTGTTTCCAACTAGCATCTAATAATGGATTAGTTGGGGAAAATATTGCTGATAGTATAGGAATAACGATAAGTTATCAAGCATTCATTAATAATAATTATAGTCAGGATGGAAGGAATTTTTTTATTGGCTTTGCGCAAGTAATTAACACGTTATAATATTTTGATCCATAAAATATGCATACATGTAATTTGTTGCAGATGTGGTGCGAAAAAGGTCAACAAATCGACATATTTAACGATGAACACGGTGTTTCAAAAAATCGTGTCATGAACACATTAAATAATAATTCTCATTTTATAAAACAATACAATTGCAACAACAATACGGAAAATGTTTGTAATTTATGGTAAAAATACTCGCACTTTAGTTATGTTTATAAATTTATTTGCTATATATAACTTATGTTTTATTTATCATTTCGTAAACAATATTTGCAAGTTCTTTACTTTGTTTTGGATAAACAACGAAAGAGTGATTGCATGTTGTTGTTGAAACTTTTGCTTCAGGAATGTCGATTTTTAAATTATCATGATAAGAAATTGGTGCCCAACCGTCGCTCATACCATATAATAAGTGTATTTTATCTAAATTGTTACGAAGAACGGACTCATTACGCTTTTTAACTTGATCCAATTCCTCGTAGGCCATAAAAAATATACGTCTTAATGATTTCGCATTCATCAAATCAACAATATTGTTGTAATTCTCTTTGAATGGCAAACCAGTGATGAAACAATAACAATATATTAAAAAGTACTGAATTATTGATGGCAGGATGGAGAAAAACCAGCCCACAAAGTAAATTAACTGTTGTATGTAGCTTAATGTTAAAAGAAGTTTTCCTGGGCCAGTTTCGGCCATATATTCAATTGTAGGGAAAAGTAGTTCGACGCTTTTAACTTTATTCCTAACTGATGCATTTTCGAGCATTTCCACAATAATATACGAACCAATTGAGTGTCCAATTAGATGAACTTTAGCGTTGTTTGGAATGTATTTATCGAAGAAGTCAATCTATAATTAAAATGGAATAAAACTTTTTTTCTATAGTGATTTATGTTCAAGTTCTATTTGCATTTTTGTCATAAAATACCCCGTACAGCAAATACAACTTGATATATTGACCAGTACATACTTTGTTGTCAATTTGGCCCCTCAGGCCAAACAATTTCCTGTTTTCTTTCAATCCAGGCAATGGTTGTACGGAATTTTTCTGTATTGTATGTCCAGCATGTCCAACACACCAAACTGGTAGATTTGTTTTCTCGTGTAACGCTTTACCAAATGTTGTATAAAATCCCGTTACACCCGGATTTCCAGGAATGATTACAATAATTTCATTATTGTTATCTGGTGAAGATTCCTCCACCCAACGGCCCCATGTTTGTATACTCGTTCGTACACCATTTAATTCCAAATACGCTTTTTGCATTTTCACACACAGATATTTAAAATGTTTATTGTAATTGAAAAATTTAGTAGAGACTACAGTGTTTTAAAGTTGGTGAATAACTGAAAACATTATCAACGGTTTGTGAATATAAATACGACAGTATTTTGGGAGTAGATTTTTTTTAGACAAATTTGTAAAGTTAAAAGTTCAATTTTATTAATTATTCGATCAAGGTGCACGATTATTTCACGATTGTTTTTACTTTTTACAATAAAAAATTAAAGGTTATCTTCAGGAATGCAGTGTTTTTGTTGTCAACTGTATTGTTGGTTGTTGGTCATATGTACTTTGTTTGTTTAGTTGCCTAACCATATTGCAATAATTTGAATTTTCGAAAATTCAAATTTATTTCATTGAATAAAATGCCTAAAGGATAAATTAAATTAAAACTCATAAACTAATTAAAAATAAACAACCATTTGTGTATTTAAGCACTTGCAATGATTAAAAAACTAAAGCAATGGAAAATATTACCATGTAATCCTTTTAGAAAATCGTAAAAGAACTATTTATATAAAAAGTTTCATTAAATTGTTCACTCAAATGTAATAAACGTGAGTGAACAAATACAATAATAAATGTATCCTCTTTTCAACATTATATCGAACTTTTAATCACATCTCATCTAATTACATTCAAATTCATATAAATGTATGTATATTACCCTTTTTATTCTACTCGTAAAGCGCAACATTAATTCACATTTAATTAATGTGAATCAGATGTGGTTTTAATATATAAAAAAATAAATTTCGCAATGCTTCAATGTGTAAATAATTGAAAAGATACGCAAACATTGTCGCCCCATCCCCAAGGACCAATAAAATACGCAACGTCAATTACTAAATAATAAAATCTAAGGCCGAACAAACTTTATCACCAATGAGAATAGTGTATAATTGAATTTTATTCAAATTTTCTCCCTTGTAAAAATAAATGACAAGAAAAACCTGGTCCATTTATATTGTATATGAAAATATTATTTAAAATTGCAAATTAGAACAGTAATTTTTTTTTAATAAAATTCAGTAAACCTCATTTTAAAAACAAATCCAGATGCATTTACAAAAAAAAATAATAGAAGGATTAAATATATTAGGTAAATGTGCAGTGAAATGTAAAATGTAACAAATGGATAAATAAATATATACTGATCCAGTATCTGAATAAATCGTATATAAATAGCTAGAACTTTTTTTAACATTAACAAACACTGAAAATGTTCACAACTCAGTTTTTCAAATGGTGTGCAATAATTACCTATTTTTTGGTAACCGTTTCTGGTAGAAATGTGCTCAAGATAAAACTTGATCGTGTTGATGGAATGTGCCGAAGAAATAAAGATACAAAAGTCTTATATAAGGATTACTCATATAAAATGTCTAATGAAACTAATAATATACAATTGAATTATACAATTATAGTTAAAGAAGATGTTTCTGATCCTTTGAATGTATGTAAGAGAATATTAACAAGGAATACTGCTACGAAATTTTTTTTAATATTCTAGCTAACATTTACAATAAAACGTTGCCATTCCAAAGAGAATCCAGACACATGTGAAAATTTCCATACATTTCAAGCAGACTATTGTAAATTGATGGCATCTGAAATGTGGCAAACAACAATGGAACATACTAAACCAAAAATGGCTTGTCCAATGAAGAAAGGTGTTTACAGAACGGAAAATGTCGTTTTCGATCTTTCAGCAATGCTTCTATTCCCCGTAAATGGTTGGTATTGGAAAATTACAATTGATGTGTATGATGGTAAAACAGGTAAAAAAATTATATGCATTTACTCATTTTTTAATCTTCAAATTGTAAAAGTATAACGTATATGTTTCAAAATAAAATTGAATGCAGTTTTATTTGTTTATTTTATATGGAACGATATAAAATATAATGGAATTCAGTCTTTTGCACACAACCCCAACTAAAATCTAATCAAATATTAATATACAATGTTAATGTCTTAAAAAACCAATATCGTTGGCAAACTTTTTACATTTCAATGTTAATTCTTCATGTACTAATGTGAAACACATTGCCACAATCACTAAACCGAAAACTAAATATAAACAACACGCGAATATTTGCATTTGGCCATTTGTATCGGCATTATTGTTTGGCAATTTATCGCCAACACCAATTGTTGATAAGGCAATAAAACAGAAATATGTGGCATCCAAAAAACTCCAACCACTTGTAGAGGCGAACGTAAAAGCACCAACACCTACATACAATATGAAGAACAACAAAACGATGATTGCAGGCACTGTTGGTGACGATGAATGATTTATTGATGAATTATCTTCGGCTGATGGTGATGCTGGTTGTGATTCACGCCATATTAATGGCATACGTGATGGTGTGTCGTGCGAACAAATTCTGGAAATTTTACATAAAATTAACCACAGCAACAAACACAATTTATTATACCAACACGTGATCATTTTCATCCGGATCATCAGCTTCTTCAACATCGGATGCATTCATTATCAGACGACTTTTAACTGGCGTACTACTAGTTGAATGTGTCGGACAATGTTGTGGTGGATCGGCCAACATTTGCCTAACAGGGCCTTGTCTGCAACGGCCTCTCGTGTGACTGGATCTGACCGTTGCCAAAATGGCCCGTTTCGGCACCTCTTGATGGTCCACATATTTACAATTGTGGTTATTCGCATTGATTTGTATCGATGCTGTGTCTTCGTACGATTTATAATAATGCTTTTGGCTAGCACACGATGGACTTGAAGGCGCTTTTTGATAACCAACTGTTGGACTTTGATTCGTTTTCGATTCCGCGCGACAACATAATTTCAAATAGGTTTTTCGGGCAATTGTTGCCAACATACTGCCCAATACAGATAACAGGATGAGCATTAATGGTACACCAATAAAAGCGTAAATTATTGCTACCACTTTACCAACAGCTGTACGAGGCGATAAACGACCATAGCCTGTTAATTTTTCAACATTTTATTTAAACAAATACATTTTAAAACGCAATAATTCAATTGTGTTACCAACTGTTGTTAATAATGTGATGGAATATAGAAGGGCACCACTGAACGTCCATCTAGGTCCAATGGAACCACCATTAATTTCATTACGACCAGATTCAGTTACGGCCCTTTCAAATCGTTTCAATTGTTCAGTTACTAAACGTGTCCAATTTTTCTCGTACAACACATTCAAACGTTCTGCAAATACAGAAAAAATACCAGTTAATAATTAAAATGTTGCTGAAATTTATTGCGTAAATTGTTAATCATCTCTGGTATTATATTGTCACACCTGTGTGTGGAAAAATATTAATCAATAAAGCCCTTCTGGAACAAAATTGATAGACAACAATATAGAGATACAAGAAAAAGTTTTGAAAGCATGAAAACACTTTCAAGTTTCTTCTAAGGATTATTGGCTGGACAAGAAAATCGTTTTACTTATTGCTTATTAATAAACAGTGTTTAAAAGTTATCAAGGAAAACTATTATTGAGGACATTTAAACGATTACATATGTATATAGATTTTTACTGTTTATTTCGTTGCGTTAAAATAACAAAAAAACTAATAGTGTTTTGTTGTTCGAAAAAATTAATTAATGGGCAGGTTGTAGTTTTTGAACAGAAAAAATAAAAACAGTTTATCATCATGTTTTAGGTTTACAATAATTTATAGTTGGAAATAAACCAGCTGTCTTAACAAAGTTCAATCCAGTTACTTCAAAATGAAATCTACAAAAAAAAAGAAGCCAAAACTCGCACAACATATGTGGATTTTTTATATTGTTGGTCAGGATTAAATTCAAACAAAAAGCTCGTTAGTTTTACTCTAAAATAGGGGAGAGGCCATATATTAAAGTGGAAGAATATTGTATACCTTAAACTGTATAAACAAGGGCAATTTTTTAAAACGGTAAAATGTAAATGACGACCGCTTTTGTCTTGTGACCTATATAAATGTTTTAATAAAAATACATAATAATAACGTAAATTGTTCCTACAATTTACATATAATAGTTGTATTGTGTGGTTAAATTTTGAAACACAACGAAATATAATAGTACGATAAGAGACTAGAAATGACCATACACTTTAGTCCAAGTTCCTTCACTCCAGATAAGCCATTTGTACTAATTAGTATTACTGGTTTGTTAACTTTTGGACTAGAGTTAAATTAAAGCTTTTACGAGTTTTGGAATAGTTATTACTATTACCTTACTGCAGTGGAGCCAATTTAATTAAACACTTTGAAGAATTTTGTACATACTTTTATTTCTACAGGGTGTATTTAAAAAAAATGTTATCTAAAATTGTTTTTATAATTTTTAATATCCCACTTATATTAAATTCCACTTTTCTGTAAAGTTTCGTTTAATTTTAGTTTCTTGTACAGGTTGTTTAAAATTTTAATTAAAAACAATTGCATTAAAGATGAAAAAGCTTTATTATTATGAAATTTCGAAAAAATCCTCCTAAACTACACAAATTTTTACAATCTTTGAATAATTGTGTCTTTGTTATTGTTTTACAACATAACAACATCTCAGTTTCATTTTCACGTAAATCTAAGCTTCAATTCATTTCACATTATCGGAAAATACGTTTTCCATGATGCACTTATCACACTATATATATACAATCTATCAGTGATGGTGTAAAAGCGAGAAGCTGAGAGAAAAGAAACACTAAAGAAAATTGTGACGCGCTACTAATATTTTCTAGGCTTTATATTTGATGTACAGTAAAACGTGACAAGATTTTTATATAATTTTCCTTCTATATACTCTTATTGTAGTTCATACAAAACCTGGAAAATTGTGTAACAATTCCAGTAGATAAAGCAGAGTTGATTAATTAAGATGGAAATAAATTCGTTAAATAAAATTCCCTCATACATTTTTTTTTTCTTTCACACTGTTAATGATGGTATAAGCAGAAATTCTAGCCAGTAATCGACCTTTATAGTTTCCTAATGCAATTCAATTTAAAATCACTGCATGTACCACACTTAACGAATAACGAACGTTAAAGAACACACACACATATATATTTTTGCCATGTTAAACCCATTTCCACGTTTTATAATTACGACATGCACTTTCCGTACAACTAATGGCCAAAATGGAAACGTTTAATTAGTTATATTTTCTGTAATGGTAAAATGTTTCAAGAAAATGAATCAATATTACCAACTTGTTGTGTATTTTATTTAAAAATAAAATGTTTATCCGGCAAAGTTGTTTGGGATTAAAACGGCAAAATTCTTTCCACTTCCGTTTCTATATATACAAGAAGTAAATTGCATTACCATCAGCCACCGCCACCCCCAGTGCGCTATAATGGCAGACTATTATATGCAATAATAGTAGTTTGTGCCTGTGTTATGTGATGTAATATTTACCTACCACTTTAAAAATTTTTCTTGCCAATTTTCACCCTGTATATTTGTTCGGGTAAAAAATGTATACAATTTTCCTATGATGATGGGTTATTAACCGTTTGAAAATTCGTTATTACATTATAAATAATTCATAAAATGGCAATAAAACATCAACAAAGTGGAAAAAATCGGTACGAATAATGAATAATTTCCTAGCAAATAGAATATTCATTTATGTTTAGATTTGTCAATTTTTTTTTTGTTGGTGAAAATTTTGCAAACTGTCGACCTACATGTCGTGAAATCGATAATGTGAAAGAGGGCGAAATATTAGAATTAAACATTCGATCACGTTTTCATTTGCAAAAAAACGGCTCTATTTACAAAATCAATCCATGTATATGGAGTAGGAGAACAAATCACTTGAAAAACATTCAAAATCAATGTAAATTCGTTTAAGAATATATATTCAACAAGTGATATTGGAGAAGAATAGAGAAAAGTCTTCAACTGCTATGTTATCCATTCTAATAACAAGTTTTGTTGTTTTCGTAAAATCTCTTCTGTTTTGTGAATGTGTGTGAGGCCCTAACAACAACAATAATGGCAAAAGGGCTTCCACTTGAACGACTTTCAATTCAACTATACTTCAATTGTATAAATTTGTGTATTTTCGGTCTATGTGGAGTGTGTTCGTTTTGATTGAATGTTATTTTTTTCGTCTTCTTATAAATAATGTTATAAAATTTTGGTAGCAAAATGTTAGAATTTATATTTCAACTGGTATGCAAAGACTTTCAATATACACCCATAAAGTGCACGAAGGAATTTCAGCAATATACATATATGTATAGTTTTGGTTTATAGTTTAGAAAAGCTTTATTATAATTATTAAAATATTCTCATATAAAATTGAAATCGTTTTCTTATAACACTCTTTTTTTTGCAAAAAACGGTACATTGAGAAAATGAGGGAGTGATATAAGAAAATTCTTATCGTTTTACTACACATACTCTTTTTAAATTTAATAAAAATTGAGAGAAACAGGCGGGATTAGTTTTATATGCGAAGGGGTGAACGTGCAATATACTGAAAAACATTTTTTTTTATCAAACAAAATGGATTTCTTCACGTATAGCAATACAAATCTGATCTAAAAAGACATTTTCTTCGATTTTTTTCAAATTAAAATTACTCTGGTTAATTTTTCTAATGAAAATTCGAATGTTTTTCGTTAAAACATTTATTATTTTCCATACACGTTCTCCATCACGTGATTAGCATTTAATTAAAGTCCATATTTTATTTTTTTTTCAACTGCTTCACTTTTATGTGTTTACGTAGGTAGGTAACGTATATATGAAAAATGGAAATTGTAGAAGCGAAATGCGAAAAATTCAATTATCCATTCAATACGAACGTCTTTTTCAATTCGAAATTGATTATTTTTTTATATGGATAGTTTTTATTGCTTTTTATACGATTTTTAATTAATTACATACAGCCAAGTTTACACCTTTTTAATCAATATTGTATAGTCGAACAATAATAATTGAATTATAAATTAAATTCGTATTTGCTTAACAACAATTTAATTCCATTTTGATATCTAGGGTTTTATAATGAAAGGATTACCTACCTCTTATAAAAATAGTTTTTATTTATGGATTTCAACAATATTATATAATGTTGAGGGCTTAAGCCAAAAAACCTGAAATAAGTTCGATCTCAAGAGAATCACAGAAAAATCTCTTAATAATAAATAAAAAGAAATGATGATGGCCGAACAAGATGGCACACAATTTACTTTAACACAAAAAAAAAGAGATCATCACTTCCTAACTTCCTACTCGATCTATTACCGAATACATATATATATATATGAGGGTAAAAATAAAGAAAATCACCCCATTCATAACAATTTACTACCCCAATTTCTATATTAATTAATTTTTCAATTTATTAAATATTTATATTTGTGGTTTTTCCAACACAAAAGAAACTAAAACTTTCTCTCTTCATCCAAATATATGAAACATTAATTCGGTCGATTTATAATTCATTGATATTAAAGAGAGCAACCCCTTCAAGTGGTAACTTCTTGCCGGTATGACGTTCCATGGGGTTTGATAAGGGTTAAAGAGAACGGAAAAAAAGACAGGCAAATTTCACTGGCAGGGTTCATGAAAAGTCAGCGGGAAAAATTCTTTCTGAAAGCCACAACACATTTTCCCTATATATTTATATAGACTTGTTTGTTTATATGAAGATAGCTAGAGAAACACTTTCATATATAGCTAGTTTATTGAGCTTTAGTCTTCGTTCTTCGTTTTTTTTTGTGCTGTTCATACTGCTGGCTGCTGTCTCGGTTTAGTGAAATATAAATTTGTCTCCTTTTTTTAGACCGGAATGGGTGCGTTGTAATTTTATTATTTAAAGGCGAGTAATTTTCTCCATGACAGGCTAGGGGTACATAATTTTCTAATATCATCACAAACACACGCACAGTATTATGGACTCAATCGCCAAACACAGGGGCGGCTCAACGAATTTCAAATGTTACAAAAAATTTAACGAAAATGCCAAAAAACATAATTGTTGAACAATGGCTGAAAAAAAAAACACTTTTTGCTTTCTCTTTATACAAGAATTATGTTTTCGGGGGTGCAAAACCGGCCCTGTTTCACCCCCGACTCCATAAAGTTTGTCTGGCTTTTGTGTTTACAGCAGGTGAATTTTTTCTAAGTAAAGATTAGAAGAAGATTTCACATTTTTTATACTACTTACGCCTGTCATGCGACTGAAACGAATATAATATAGAATATAGTGGTAAAAAAAAAAACTGGGGGATGAAAAAAGTCAAACACCACCACTATACCAGTGAGATTTATTCCTGGAGGCGAATTAAAGATTTTCAAATTTCCATTTCATATCCAACGTTATTTCAATGTATATATTTTTTAAATAAATTTTTGTACTTGTTTAAATACGAATTTTATTCCACTGACATTATTGTACAATTAAAATTATAAAAGCCCCTTTTGTACAAGCTCTATTACACCCTAGTGAATAGATGAAAAACTTTTACACTTTGTGTATACGTCATAAAATGTTCATTTAAAAATGATGATCATGTTATATATTTCCTTCATAATATAACCATTTATGTGTATTAAACGTTATGTTATTATTTCTTGTTTACTTGTTTTATTATGCAAATTATTCGCATATTATTACTTACATTATAAATGTCTGAAATGAACATTTCAACATTAATAAACGTGTGTATAAAAATATTATTTTCGTTTTTCTTTTCTGGTTGTTTTCTAAAGACTTTTTTGTAATACAAGGGGGAAAATGTTTTCCCAATTATAATAATTTGTATCCATCAAAAACCTGTCAACTTTACTACTAAATGTGCATAAAATTAGTTAAGTTTGATGTTACAACCATTTTGTCGTCAAGAAATGGCACTTAAGGCCCTAATGTGTACAACGTTTACATTAATTTCAAATCATATAAGCTAGCAAGAAATGTTAAGACAAAATTTAAAACTATTAAGCTAATTTTACCATCATATCGTGCATGTTAAAGACTTTTTGTATCTAATGTATTTGTTGTTTATCGAATCCGAAGTTTGTCATGTGCAGCCATTTGCTGTTCAATCTCCATTTAAATCAATATAACTTCAGGTAAACAATACGTAAACAATATAAAGCCACTTAGTGGCACTTAGACTTAAAATGCGCCCAATTAAATAACACTAATAGGCAATTATATGTATGTAGGTATGGATATGTGTTGGTGGTTTACGAAACTTTTGCAATAAAAACTGATTTTAATCAATTTAATCACACATTCCCTAAAGCCCATTAACAGCACAGATTTATATTGAAAACATTGTTATATGTGTATTTGGGAGGTCAGAGAAAGACAGAAAGATGCATCATGAATGTTGTCGTCAAATAATAATACAATCAATTCAATTTGTTTGCTCTATTAATTCATTTAATTCTATTTACGCATTTTATAAAAATTATACACTATCTACTGAAAACATTAGTAAAAAATGCTTCGTTTAAAGAAAGTTATTTTGGTTACTTACTGTGAATAACTTTTCTCAGAAATGTGTAGTTGTGTAAATCATATGTAAAACGACATTTTGTGTAAATTTCATCAAATTTTGACTTTTTATTTACGAGTTACACCCTTTCGAAAATACTGTTTAAAAAAAGTTTTTTTTTAAGAAAGTTATTTGATCACTTACTATAACTTTTCTCAGAAATAAGCATATGAAATAATGTAAAAATTTGCAGTTGTGTAAATCATATGTAAAACGACCTTTTGTGTAAATTTCATCAAATTTTGACAATATGTTCACAAGTTATACAGTTTTGAAAACACTAGTTAAAAAAGTATCTTTTTAAGAAAGTTATTTGGTCACTTACTATAACTTTTCTCAGAAATAAGCATATGAAATAATGTAAAAATTTGCAGTTGTGTAAATCATATGTAAAACGACCATTTGCGTAAATTTCATCAAGTTTTGACAATTAGTTCACGAGTTATACAGTTTTGAAAACACTAGTTAAAAAAAGTTTCTTTTTAAAAAAACTATCATATTTCGTTATAAAATAAATCGAAAATTTTTAATTGAGTCTTTTGAAAACATTGTTGATTGTATGGATAATATTTCAGGGGCCAGAGAAAAAGAGAAAGATGATGAGTTTGTCATCAAATACTGGCACAATCAATTTGATTTGTTTGCTCGATTTATTCTATTTGTACATATACATATATATGTGTTGGTATTATTATATGGAATTGTATATACAAAAGGGATGCTGAATTAAACAAAGGGGCATTTCCGTTATTCTATATAGTAAAACTGTATATACATATATAGGTTTGCCCAGATCAAACAGGTTGAAAAGGGTCTATACTTGAGGAATATGGACGATCACCGCAAGAGCTTTTGCATTCCAACTAAATGGGACATTTCACATGATGTGAACAATTGTGGAAGATGGGCTTAACTACGTGGTCAGTATAATTATTAGATTCAAACTACAAAACACACTAATAATGTTCAAGTTTCAAAAGTTTCTTATATTTTGAATAAAAATTGTTGAGAACCGGTCCTGTATTATATAATAATGTTCGTTTTAGTGAATTGCATGTTCCGGTTTGGCCGGACGACTCTGGTCACTTATAATCAACTAAATTGGTCCAACGGAAATGGGTAAATTTTAGGGAATGGTAGAGAATACCAGTTTAGATAACAATCATTTCTCTGTCGTAAGCATATATCGGCTAATAACTTAACAGAGAGGTACTTTATTGACTGCACACAAAACCGAATTTAACCCCATAAATAACTTATAAATTTCCAAATCAATTTATTACTATTGGATTGTGTATACAGAGTGTTTTTGTAAGAAAACTGATACTGAAGAAATTGAAAAAAAATATATTATTCAACAAAAATCAATAAATCATCACCAATGAAATTAAACAATTTGTTTTGTTCATGTAATGTTCTTGTATTAGCTATTAAGTTGGCTTAATTAAATGTCCGGAACCGAGGGAATATTGAAGGCAAAATATCACTTTTATATACGATTAACGTTGTACTTATTTCTAGTTAATTAAATTCATAATATGCACAAGATGACTATAATAATATAATATATAGGTATATTCGACAGCTCTTCCGCTTCCAAAACTGAAACAATCTACTGTCACGGGGGCTGTTGATATGAAATGATGAGGAGAGGATAGGAAGAAGAAGGAGTCCTCCTCTGTCTGTTCGTACCAGTTTCTATAATATTCCCTAGAGTGATTTTAAACGTCTTATAACTTGACATTGAAGAAAGCACTTAACCTGCACACGTGCATTAAGAAACAACCAATTTTCAGTTGGATAATTTCCATCCCCTTTTTATTGCAACAGAACCTTCACCCCCCATCCATTATTTTTATAATATACATACCTACATATATAATATGAATTAAATTAGACTAAAATGCAAAAACTTTTCAATCCGATTATTTACAAGTTTAAATCCTTATGAATGTTCGTTTTGTATCCGTACAAGTTCAAGTTTTGCACATAAAATCAATTATTTTCAACTCGCAAACGATTTATTCCAATAATGTTATGTTATCGTTGTTTGTGTGTTGGTGTATATTGAAAAATAATTACAAAACAAGATGAATTATGTTGGAAATGACATGTACATGAATTGTTTTATAATCTACATTGCAGATGAATAATGTTTTATTGTAAATAAATGGAATATATACATACTAAAGTTTCATAATTATAATAATATCTTTAGTCTATTTACACTTTAAAGGATTATATTTATGTTGAAGTTATTTAATTTAAACGAACAGTCAGAGTCTATTCTATTAGAACTTAATGTGTGAGATAACTTCTTTTATTTTCAATTTTCTATACAGGGTGATTGAATGTAAGCATAATCCACAATTATTTCAAAAACTGTAAATGATAGTTTATATTTAACCAAATTTTAAAAATTTTTGCGGTCTAATAGAATATATTTCAAATGATATAGATAATAAGCATTCAGTGAAAATAAAAATTATTTACTCTAGTTCCTTTAATAAATAATAATAATTTCGCACATAATAGAAAAACTAAACAAAAGATATTCGTATAAGAATTTATTTAAAATTATCACCCCCAGTACGACCATTTTATATAAAATATAAAGTCGTTGGAGAAAACTTTCGTTTTCTATTTAAATTATAATATACATATATTTATTCATAATTTATTCATATATAAACTCAAAACTATATACCTATTGTTTAAACTTGTTCAGAGTTGTGGAAATAAAATTGTTCATATATCCAGCTGGGGGATATTTTTCCAACTACACCCTCTATAATATTTTTTATTTCGTCATATAATTAGAGTTCTTTTCACATAAACACACGCACTAAAACGCGTGTGAATTATATACTTATCAAAACAGTGTTATCAGTATTTATCAGTAAATATCGTTTCAGCACGCAAACGTGATGTATGCCAGTAGGGAAATTATATTCAACTACCCAATATATATTGTTGAAAAAAAATATAATAACCACCAACTAGGATTTTCCTAAACGAATTTTCCAACCTGTTGTTTGTAAGGTCGTGTTTAACATTGAATTTTCGTGTTTTGGAAAAACAAAACTGAACAACTGCTTAAATATTTTACGTTATATTATTGTTGTGATTATTTTTCATGAAACTTTCAATCTCTTGCAAAATACTGAATTCTTTTTTTCACATACGTAGATTATTGTTTCTTATTGCACAATTTATTGTATTAAAGAAGAAGCACATAAACACACCCCCTTCATGTTCAACAGGTCGTACAACTTTATAACATCGTAGTTTATACGTAGATATTTTCTCAAAATCAAATATAATAAATTTGTTAAATTACTGTGTGTATAGAATTTTCATTTAATAACAACATTTTGAAATATTCTTGTAACGAACCATGTGACGACTTGAACCTTAAGGCCACATAATAGAAGGAGGGCTAGTACATATAAGTTGCTGGGGACGGCACACAAATACATACACAAACACACACACATTTAATTTCATCTTAACGCTCGCTGGAACTTTGATTACACTCTGTTGACATCAATGATGAAATATTGTCGTCTCAAAGCCTGTAATCTTGAAATTGGTGTGAATTCATACTAAATATATATGTATATAAATTCGCATTTCAACATATTATTCTACCCTGAAGGGAAACAATGAAGGGGGTGATAAAAAACGATTCCAAATTTTTATTTGAATACTTTAAAAATTGGTTTTCGTTTGCTATATCAGCAGACGACGATTGCTTAATTTGAACTGTATTATGATTTATAATGGAAAATGTCCCATTTGTCAACGTATTTACCATTATGGAGTGCCTCTTCACTAGCAACATGTGTTTAAGACAATATTTAGCTATTTATATACGTATTTAGAGTACGTGACAAATTATTTTATACTAAAACTATACTAGCTAGTTAATTAGATCTTATATAACGTGAATGTGGCTTAAATTTACTCTTGTGTATATATATGTTAATTCTAATTATTATATCTAACACAATTTGATGGTATAGTGATGGTGTTTTAGTTAGAATTGTACATATTTTATGAGAAAGGTGGAATAAATTTCAGTTAAATTAAATGTCGCGTAATTGTGTAAAGTTGTGGCAGATTTATTGTAGATTTATACAGTTCTTTTTCTTTTAAAGTTGTCTATTAATGTTCTTTAACGGGCTTTTTATTACATTCACCTTCAATTTTTGATCGTAAATGGCCATTTTATAAGTATTTCGTTAAAATGCGACATTCTCTTCGTTTTAAGAAAATTATTGGTTCCGACATTTTGTTTAAAAAATATATCATTCTGTAAACATTAGTTAAAAAAAGCTTCTTTTCAAGAACATTATTAGGTAATTTACTATAACTTTTCTCAGAAATGAATTTATCAAATAATATAAAAACCTGCAACATTTCGTTTAAAAAGTCTACAACTTTGAAAAAAGCTCCCTGTTTTCTTTTAAAGAACAATTATAATTTGCATGAATTTTAATTGAATCAATACTGAAATTTATGGCATAAAACATGTTCTACATCTAATATTTTGCTGAAATAAAACAAAACTAAGCTTAATTGGAAAAAAATCTAATTTAATTCCTTCCACAGACTATATTTAGGTGTTCAAAATCCTTCCGGTGTTTTTTTTTTCCTGTAAAATGCAGAATAGATACAAGTGTAACTAAAAACACAGTTTTGTTTACATCGGAACAAGTTGAAAACAAAATTAAGTAATTAGTAAAACATGACCAAAGTGTCACACAGCAGGTGTATAACTGTATATACACATATATATATAAATGCATGTTAAAAAGGCAAAAGAGCTTTTATATTCTAGATACATTTATATTTAAAACAACTTAATATACCATGTTTCATTTATCATATAACTGAGACAGTGGAAGTCATTTAAGTAATGAACTTTTGTAATATATCTTCACGGTTTAAATAGAATTTACGTGATAATAATTTCCAGTCATGATGGACTCTTTTTATTACCTCACACACAAATCCAATCCGAATAATTATTATTTACATAAAAACTTATTGGTTGTGTCAAAATCTATATTAGATATTATTGTAAAATGATTGATGAATGAACATTATTTCAACACAAATAATTATTAATATACACGCAAACTATTTCCATTGTATACACAAATAAGTATAATAAATTGCAAATGACTTATTGCCCATTTGGGACAATTGGATATGTTTTCACCCACATTTGCTGGAATTTCGAGACAGGCACACAGAGACAGGACAGATCACAAATGCGAAGGTGTCACACACAAAAGGGCTTACAGTAACATTTTTTCTCAACTCACTATGCCTTCATCCTTTTGTATATGCAAAACGTGAACAGAAATGTTAAGGGTCGTGTCACACAAAACAAACCCCCTCAACCTTAAATTTTGAACATAACATGTACATTCACACATACACATAATATTATATTTGTAATTAGTGTTAGGAAACAGTTTCCATAATTTGAAGAATGATTTATAGTTTTCGGTTTGCTGTTCGTTTTGTCAGCAGAAAATGCTTTATGTACCAGCCATTATATATAGGTATATACCTGTATGTACGTGTAGGTAATAATTGTAATCGGATGATAGGCGTTCCACTGGAAGGTATTAAATTTACCATATAAAAGCAAAGTTTTTCAAATTAATGACAATTTTATTATATTTTCTTTTCGGAAAATGTAGGAAGTAAGGCAATTTATTTTAATCAAATTATAGTTTGTTAGTTTTTAAGAAATATTGAAATATAATTTATAGCTAAGGAACGATTCTAATTAGTTTTTATGGAAAATTAATAAATGTAATTTCGAATTCTATAATATACTGTTCTATATTCAAATACTATAACTTTTTTCAAAAATGAATACATCAAATGTAACAAAAATTTGCAGTTGAGTAAATCGTTTTCAAAGGACAATTTTGTGTAAATTTTATCAAGTTCTGACATTTTGTTTAAGAGTTCTACCATTTTAAAAACAATGGTTGCAAATATGGAGTTTTTTGTTTAAGAAAATTATTAGATTATTTACTATATAACTTTTCTCAGAAATGAATATATCATTGTATAATAAAAATTTGCAGTTGAGTAAATCATGAAAATTATTAAAATTTATTATACGAGTACCTATTTAATTTAACTAAATAGAATCGTTAGAATTATTAAATTCATGAAGTTCTGACATTTGGTCCTAATTATTTTAAAAAAGAAATAATGTCTTTCAATTATTTAACAAAAAATTGATCTTTCATGAATAGTTTTAAATAGAAAAACGGAACAACTTTATTCAAACCTATAAAATATGTACAAAATGAAGCTGTTTCTGTTTTAATTTCAGCCATTCATATAAAAAGTACCAGTTTTAATTGAGTGTTCTTTTTACGATGACAATTTTATTACAACACAGACTTTTATCTTGATCATTGTCCTACAAGCCAAAAACTTGATGGACATAATAATTTCCCCAAAAAATCTCATTAAATTTGACTTAAACATATGACTATTTAAATAATTTTGAATTTAATAAATAGAAAAAAAATTAAGCCGGAAATTAAACATTTACCAACAATAATACTTATATTCAATCTTCATTAATAATTACTATTGATTTTTTCTTTGACTTACCGATAATATATACCTCTCAACAAACTATATTAAGACAAAATTAACAAGTTATCAGCAAACTTGTAGAGAAATAAATTATTTAACAGAACATAATTGATTAAACATTCAACAAAGTGTAAATTTCGCAAGAATATTTCAAGTAAACTATATTATTATTCATGAATATTGTACATATAACATGACATTATTATCATTAGAAAATAATAACAAATGTGACCTATATTTTCTAATCACATCACTGTATCTGCAGTTATATTTGAATACGTTATTAATTAGTAAAATATAATATTAAAATAAAACGTTTTAATGCACTAGTAGAAGCATTTCCAGCATACATTTTCAAATCAAATTCTATATATATGTCGAGAATATATATGGAAATTCTATATTACGTACAGGGGAAACAATCAGCCTTATTCCCGTGGCAATCTAAATCGAAATAAATATCTAAATTTTTCCGATATCGGAAAAATTGCGATTATTATGGCCGAACGGTATTCACAAGATCAATCGGATCTAAATTTTTTAGATATCTTATTTTTTTTTAGATATTTTCTTATTGCAATTATTACAATGATCGTTTTTATTTCGATCAGTGGGAATAATTTGTATTCTGGTGGCATTTTTTGATTGCAATTATTTTAGATTATCTGAATTTTCAAACGGAATTGAAACAACCGACAGTTCGACTTGTTAACTTTTATAGTTTTTGTCAAATAGTTAGTGGGACTTAAAAAAATAATAAAATATCAATCAATCTAAATCATATTTCGGTATCGAAATCTTGAATCTGAATTTTTCCGATACGTACTAGAATTTAGATTGCCACGGGAATAAGGCTGAATGTGGCTTAAACTGTCGCCAAAACCAACCCCATAATGAGATAGTGATTACACATAGTGGTTTTCACAGCAACAACCACCATGCACCACCATCCATTACCAAACATAATTATTATTACTAATGATACAATATCTTATTAAAGTGGTATTTTCTTGACTCAATTGAGTAAAAGATTAAAATGTTAAAACGAACAAATTATAGACTTTGTTATACAAATTTATGAATTACGCCGTATAAGTTTTTTTATTATATTTTCGTGAAAATATTCTAACAAATATACTTGTGTGGTTATGATTAAATGCGATAAACATGCAACAATACAATTATTATGTTGGATAAAAATTCTAAAGAATTTTCACTCATTTAAATAAATTTTTCAGTCCTTATACTATACATATTGTGTGGGTGAAAAAAATTGCATTTTAATTTGTTATCACAGTGTATTTTCACA
>SSSI01009338.1:0-45961 GCA_004796505.1 Oryzaephilus surinamensis | reverse complement strand
GTAAATATGTGACAAACCACACAATATTTAGCGCATAAACAAAATGTCAAAATCGTATATGCAAAATGTATTATAAAATAAAATATAAAAGAAACCACTATTTGTTTTATTACGTTTAAGATAACGGAATGGTACTTTGACCTTTTTTTTGTGCTTGCCTAGTTGCAACCAAAAAAACAAATAGCCTTGAAATCTACAGCTTTCTTTGTATATTGCATTTGAAAACTGAAATGCATTTATTCTTATTGTCAAATTTTCATGTTACAAAATAATATATTAGAACAATTAATGCACTCGTGTAAATAATCAAAGATATATATTATATCATTTACTTAATGCAAGAAAATGCAATAATTAATGTATTAAATATCAATTAAGCCCATTGTTTGTGTAACAACTGAAATTACGACGAAAATAATAAAATGCGGCCAAATCACATAGCATCGTTCACACAACTATTCAAGGAATATTAAAATAATCAAAAGAATGTTTCTGTACATGTATGTACATATATGCAATTTGTCAATCTATATACCTTTTTATATGTAAATTGTTATTAAATATATAACATTCGGGGCTCGTTTATTCATTTATCTTTAAACACCTTTAATTGTGGATTTCGGCACCACTATATAACGATTCGTACCCGGGTACTATATTATTTTTAAAAACAAGCACCAGAGACGATCCAGACCGGGTTCGTTTTATTGGAGCGGCTGAATGAAACAACTGAAATATAGAATAAAAAATATGTCTTAGTTTATTATTGCATAAACCAAGTGTGATTAATAATTAAAAACTGTAGTTAAAATATAAACATTGAATGCATTCAAATACAATGACATTGCATATATGAAAATAACAAAAATTACCAAATTAAAGGTAATGAAAATATTACAACATAAACTAAGTGAGAAAACTCACCCGGATAAAACAAACGTCTTGTTGCATCGCCTGAACTAAAGTGCCTCTCCTCAACACACATTATTAGTATCCTATTACAATTTTTAACTAATAGTGGGATCAACAGGAATCAGCCTGTCGCATAAAAAGAGACGGCCATAGTGGACCCGTTACAGTCTATAGTTTTTGGTTGTAATACAGAAAATTCTGAGAAATGTACTCAGGATCTAAAATGTAAAATGTTGGTATATAGTAGAAATGAAGTTGACTTTCTAATGTTATACAATACAATATTTTATTGTTTACAATTTATATGTGTAATCAATTTGAAATTTCAGGTACATAAAAATTACATCAACATAAATAATTAAGGAAAAAAGTGTGCCGTTATGTTACAAGTTTTTATTTTGTATAATGAAAAACTTAATGTTATATTGAGAATTCCTTGTTGTTAAAAGAAAAACGTCAACTTATCACATATGTCCTGAAACGTACACAAGTTTCGGAGCAATGTTCACATAAAAATCTCGTTTCGGTTGTATTAATCGAAGAAAGGGAACGACTTTGCACTACTAAAATTGATACACGCGGTCAGAATTACCAATAAAAGTGAAAAAATGCCACTAAAACACATCAATCAGACTTTAAAGTAGTTCGAATTATTTTCAACACTGCTAAATTGAGAATACCACCCAAGGAGAACTGTGAATTGTTTTGCTGGTGATGGTTGGGGGCTTTTTCTTTTAAATTAATAAAAACACAATGAAATAATTATTTAAGTACATATATTATAGGTTTAGTTTATTTTTATTGCAGTACTATACACGTGAATTCCTAGTGTTTGTATTCCATGTATAATACCCACAAAAAGCATTGTGAAATAAAAAAATTCTCAATCATTGAACTAAATTCCAGTTTACAGGACTGGAATGTTCCTTCCATGTTGTTTAGCCACCTTTTTCCTTTATCGCACATATGCACTCTGTCGTTTTTTTGCTTTATGTAAGACTATTTGATTAAAAACAGAATTTTCTCCATAGAACTGAGCTGAAATATTTTTTCAATTTTGTTTTTTCTTTCGAACTGTTTAGAATACATAAAGAGGAAAGTTGGTTATTTAAAATGGTGATTATTTATTCCTTTTTGCTTATTATTAGTCAATGACTAGTATATAAAAGCAAAAGAAAACTTCAAACTGCAACAAATGGGAGAGCATTGAGAAACAAAATTAAGGAATAATATAGCTTCTTTTCCCCTTCAAACATACATGGAAGACGAAATCATTGTTATTTTTGTAAATAAAGAAAAAAGAATATAAGAATTATACATCTTTTGTAATTTGAAATAAAGATTTTTTTAACGATTGTTTGTTTTTGTAAAAATTTCTAATTAAGCGAATAACAGAAATGTAGAAAGTAGAATATTATTATGGTCCCAGTTGAATTCTAAACAAAAATGTTTATACAATACTTGAAAGCACATTTAAGCTTTGTTATCGAGAATATAAGCCTGCAACTTTCTGATAACGCCAATAGCGGCGCCTAGAGAGAAATAACAGCACAACTAAAAGTATCATTTCATTTTCTTACTTTATGTTGGACTATTGTTGATAATATTCTTTTCTTATTATTTGTAAGTGACTCACAGTGAGTTGTATTAGAAAACTGTTAGCAGACATACAGGGTGTTCTATAATATGTGGGCAAAATGAAGGGGACTATTATGGTTAATTCCGGTAATTCTAAGAAAAAATAGTTCGCAAATCCACCATTATCGAGATACAGTGTGATACAAATGTTTATTGTAGTTTTATGACAATATCTCAAAAACTATTTAAGATAGGAATTTGTATACTTTTATATCATGTAACTAGGAAGTTTTTTCTTAGGATTTACCAAAGAATCACCCCCTTGATTTTAGCTCACATATTATGAAACACCCTGTATATTATCGTCTGAGAAAAGTACGATGAAAAAAAAATTGGAAATGGAATAAATTTTCCAAAACGATTATTCAAAGTTTTTAAACTGCTCAACGAGCACGAAGGTGATGATGAACTTTGTTCTTATTCCTTTTGAAAGTTTAATCAGCTTTATATAACTTAACCACAATTAAGTTGCTGTAAGGAACGTGGTAACATCTGAGATTGACAAATAATCGAAAAAGAAGAACGAGTTATGTGAGTCGAATTCGTCCTTCATTCTCTTTCTCCTACTGTGAAATATAAAACGATTTTTTAATGCATAATACGCCCTGCGTTCGTTTCATATTCCCCCTGTATGGTACGGGTTGAAAAGTTCCCTTTCTTTGCATTATATTGAAAGCCCGAAAAGCGACTTAGTAGGCATACGGCATCATCGTCAGGTTGATGATGATTCAGTGGCGTACAACAGAAATTTCTGTATAATAAAAGGACTATCTATCTGTTACCATATGAACCGGAAATCTCCAATGACGAGTCGGTTGCAATAACGATTGAACTCTTTCCGATTTTAGCTTTGATCAAGTTCCTTTTTGGCGGTGAGATTCATATATACCTTCTATATACATATATAGGAGAATTATTATTGAACTTTCGGCAAATTGAGGACGAACTCATGTTGGACTTTTTCTCCTTTTCATATCGTTCAATGAATATTTCCAGGCTCGTTGTTAAAATACGAGTATAACATGAATAAAATTTATGCCATCATATTTTCTACTACCTACATTTTATTCATACCAAAATCTGTTTACTGTCTTAAAAATAAAAATGCTGACAATAAATAATAAACAATTTATAATCAGTTTATTTCTTTTGTATCTTTATGTACATTTACCTGTTCTTCATCCTGAAATATTTCAGTAGATTCTTTCTCCGTAAGCTTATAAGATGAGATTACATTCTCAATAAATCAAAAACATCTGATGAATTGCGCCAAATGGTTCCTATGATTAAAGTAATAAGGGGAAACGGACATTTCTTTGGATATCCACAAAAAAGGTTAAATCTGGTAAAAAATGTTATCTATAATTCATAAAGAATATAGGGGATATAAACGGATAAGGAAACAGTTACCAGCAAAAAAAAGTTTTGATATGTGCAGTTAACAAGTTTGGAAAAAGTTTACAACCATCTCTTGTTTCGCAAAATAAGCGTACACATATAACAAGTCGTTAAAAGAACTTTTATTGGTACAAAAGCATTTTTATATTTATAAGCAGGTCTTTACAGAAATGTCGAAATATTTTTTCCCAAAGTGCAAACGTTCAATTTAGATACACTTTACGTACCTCCTATATAATATAATATTTGAAACGATATTGTATGAAAACATCCTATTTAGGCGTATGTATTCGGTAGGTACAGAATAAAAGACTTTATATATATGTAAAGTGAATGTATTCACGAATTAAACGGTTCTTTAAACTGAGAATTGATCCCATTCCCCTATTCCTCTTTCTATACATACAGTGGATCAGAGAAGATTTAGGAAGAAGAGGATTGGAGACACGATCTGTTTACGACACTGTTCAATCCTCAGATTCTGCACTTGAATTACATGTCCTATATATTTCTCGATGCGAAATTCTTGATGCTTTGTCATGTGCATAACATCTTCAACAAATCGTCTTACATACAACCAACCCACTTTTAACACCACTCAATATACGATGTAAAAATATACCTTTAGAAAGTATTTCAACAAGTTACAAATTTATACCATTTTACGTATTACGTATATTCTAAAAATTCTTTTTTACGTTTTTGTGATAACTTCAAAATCTGCATACTAAGAAAAATTGAGAAATATTCTAAAATTGCGAAGAGGAAAAGAATTTAAAAATTTATTTTCACAAACTAAATAGGTATTCTAATTCCCCTAGATCATGATTAATCGGTTTACAAGTAGTGTTTAATTTAAATAACAAGAATGTAGGAACATTTTAGGAAATAAAGGAATTTTTGGAAAGTATTTGGAATTAATACCTTTTAAATTTTATCTGACATTAAATTACATTCTATTCATTAATTTAGATTGATACATAAAAATGGTTACCATTATTTTTCATTTTTTAACTTTTAAATACAGTTTTGAACAATATAGGAATTATATTAGATTTTTTAATTTGAAATGGAAAAATAAACAATAAATACATATATTGCTTTTCATTTAATATTTGTTTGTATTAGAATATTTTATATTAAAAGGTTCTCTTTTGCAAAACTGCCGGATATCGTTACTTCGTTACTGTGAACGTTTTATCGGTTCGCTGGCCTGAAAGTCAATTTCGGTTTGATGTGATGTGAATAAAATTGAACGCTCGACTTGTCCCATCAACCCTTATAATAACTATACATTGATATTGTAAAAAATATCTTATGTATATGTATGGACATACATATATTAACAGTACAATCCTGTACTATAGAATTAAGAAGTCGCGAAATAAATTTAAAATATGACATTAATAATTTCCCAATACTTCAAAGCGAATTCAGTTGGTAACTAAATGAAAACTTTGTTTCCTTTGTATACTAGAATTATTATAAATTGTTTTGATATTTATGAGAATGGTGAATTCTCTAAACTACAAACAGAATTTTACAAAGGATATTCCCTTTTCTGGATTCATTATTTCAAATAATGGAATGTACATACAATGTGTTAAATTGGAACGGTTATGTATATTCCGCGGTTAAAAATTTTAGTACCTTCTGTTTAGTTGTAAAAACAAGTTGAGTATGAAATAATTTACAACTTAGAGCTACTGCATGGAAATTTAATTAATTCAAAAAACAATAAGTTTGTAATATAACGTACATGCTCGTATTCTGTACGAGCACATCCTGTTTGTACAGCTTCTAAACATTTTTAGACCAAAAAATAAATAGAATATGAAATACTTCTAAAAAATAATCATTATCATGTTTATAGACATATTACATGTTTGTTACTTAGATATTACAGAAACTGAAGTATATTTTATAAAAAATGTACAATGAGGTGGGTACAAATAATGAAAATATTAAAAAATACAGACATTCCTTAGCGATGTACTTCGTTAATTAAACCCGTCTATTGTTATTAAGTATTCCAGAGAAGCTTAAAGAGTTTTTTGATTTGTAATGAAAAAACTCGTCCTCCAAGCTTAAGGGTACAAAAAACAAAACATTAATATACATACCCATTTTATACTTTTTCCATTCCAAACTTGTAAAGAGCAAATTAAATACAACATTGTTAAATAAACAGACAAATTTGTAACTCTTCCTTCACCCTCTCCTTTATTTTTAATTAACCTTGTGTTTGATTACAAATGAAAAATAAACGCAATTTAACAGTCGCACTTGCAAACTCTATATTTTTGAATCCCATTTTTGTTAATATGAAAACAATGCATATTTAGTTAACCCAATAATTTTTGTCTTCAGATGTTCAGACTATTAAAGTAAAGTTAATTGAAATTAATTTATTTTAGCTATAAATATAGATATATGTATAGGTATTGTTATTTTTCTAAATTGTAATCTATATGATCATTTTAAAATCAAATCAACAATAACAATAGTTGCAATAGAATATTGTAATTTGAAGGTCGCTTATTGTAGTCTGATCCATCGATCTAAACAAAACGAAAAAAAATCTAAACAAAGGCCATTCATTATAGTTTTAAGTTTTTCGTTTAAGTTTGACATATGTATAGAACTAATACATATATTAGCGACAATTAAATATAAGTAAAGACCACACAGTGTGGCAAAACCGAACTTATTCTTAGAAATTTAACGTGTGCCAACAATTTTTTCATATCTAATGCCACACACCTTTGACTTTAATCACTGTATTTTGGTAAAACAGTAAATATACTTTCATATAATAATAATTCAAATAAATTTCGCTTTGAATGTAAATGTGGCCAACGAATGTTTGTAATAAAGTGGTTTTCTGCCATACTTGTGTACATAAAGAGTTAATAAATTTTATATGAACATGTATGTGGCCTAAAATTATTCCAAGTGTATAATTTTCTAAATAAAATATTTATACTAAATACATATATATGTATAAATACAATAAAATACTCGTAGTAGCAATTAATCCCGTTTCAATTTAGCCACAAAGTTATCGATATTAAATTTACAAAGCTAAAGAATTTCCATCTGGTTTAATAATATTGCAAAGCCTGTAGGCTAAATATCGTCATCAAAGTATGAGAACTACCGTAATAATTTCGTTACAATACACATAGGAAAACGACTGTTCATCGTTGGAAGAGTGGAAAACCTTTAACTACATCTACATAAACGAGTAGTAGTACGCTAATTTGCAAATCCTCCGCTGTATTATGAAGGACACAATGAAATAGGCACTAAATAAGAACTCCCTCATCATAGAGACCGTAAAGACCACCATTACCGGCACTAAGAGGGGAATATAGTTCCATATAACGTTGCTAAAAGTGAGAGAATGTATTGTCTGGCAGGCCAACGGCATTACTATCTGTCCCTTGTTTAAAATAAAAGCCTCTTCATTACCTACTATACGTATAACAAGAATTCACCAAAGCATTAGCTTGTCAGAAACAGAATAGAAAATATGATGGCACTCTGTTTATCTTGTAATAAGATGTTGATGAAAACATTTCAGATAAATGAAATAAGCTTATCTGCATATTTAACATCATCACAACACAATATATTTATTAATATAAGAACGGATAAATGTTGTCTATTTGAATTTTGTACGTAGAATGATTTCTGAAATTATTTTTTTATGGTATACGTACGTATTTCATTATAGTGGAAAATAGCTAAACATATACGTATTATGTACGTGGTTCTATTTATTCTGAAATAATTTTCATCAGATATGCTGTCATTTGTAGTAAATGTGCGTCTAAAATTGATATACAGAACACGTTCAGGGTGAATAATCTCTAGAATGAGTGAAGAAAAAGTATGCACGTTAATTATTTTAAATTGTCACTTGCTGTTTAATTGTGTTAATTAAATTGTCTTTTTCATAATAAGACTTGATGATATTCTTATTAACCCGTAAATGAGACATTTTACACCAGTTGGTGTTAAAAATATTTGACTGTGTTCTAAATCTGAATTTAAAACTGACAGGAAAAGAATGTAGTGGCTTATAATGAAACAGAATGACGTCAAATTAATAAAATATTGTTTTATGAAGTATAAAATGTAGTAATGTATCAACAAGCAGTAGATCTTTTGTGAAAATTTGGCGAATGGTATATAATTTATGTGTTTCGATCAGGGTGTATATAAATACAAAGTCTTAGAAGAATATTTGCGGTGTTATAAATGTTCATTTTAATTTACGATTTTAAATTCTCAACCTACCACAGTTATTACTTTAGTACCAGCAGTTGTTATAAAGTTACAACCGTTTTAAGTATCTATTAAATTTGCAAAAAACTTCAACTCTGTACAACAAGAAAACGTAAAAGAATAAAAATACTTTTTTTGAATTCTTACAACTTAAATAGTATTATCTTAAATTTTATTAATTGGTTAATAAATCTTAATAGAAAATATTCTCATTTGTAATTCATAGTACAGAAATGAGCTTTTTTTGTCTATATGACATTTATAAATAATTTAAAAGGAAGCAGCACTCTCAGCTCTGTATTGCATTAAATACAACTTATTATGAACTTTTTCCAACCTTATAAAATAACATCTTTCTCCTTTTCCAATATGAAAAAGAAAAATTTTACTTACATATATATGGTTCGAAGTTATTTAAGCGAGAATATAGTCTTTGAAAAGAACTAAACTCGTATATTTAATTTCATTGCGAGTGACATTATTATAAATTATAACTTACTTGCTATATAGAAGTTGTGGAGCACACATATAAGAAGTCGTCTGGTTCAAAGTACCATCTTATTGTCCATTAAAACACGGGGTTTGTTTTTCAATTCGCCAAGACCACATTCCATTAACATTAAATTCTTACAGAGGTTATAAATTTGTTGCTTGGCTGCATTTAGTTTGTACAGAAACTGCGTTTATAGGGCCCAAAAAAAATTATTGAAAAAGTCTCATGGAACAAATCTTTGTGTCGTACTTAAAGGAAAATTACAACCTCATATACTTTATCTGTATGTGTATACAACGACCAAATCAGGATACATAAAAATAATATACTTATATATAAAATATATTTCTCTGTGTTTTTATTTTCGCTTTAAAACAAATTATTACCGTTTATACTAGCAATTACTGGTTTGTATATGACAGTGAATTTTGTTCAACATTGCAATTAAATGTGTTTTGTTTTTAACAATACAGTATATTGCCTTAAGCAACAATAAATTTCATTTGAATCTATTTTTTAAAACGAAAAACTGTATTATCTATATGAGGTCATTTATACACAGATATATAAATTTTTCTTTGATTTTATCATTTTGTTCAAAATATCCACATTTACGTAATTATTTCAGTCCCACGAAGTCATTGTTCTTAAATCAAATGAAAGAAACGTCGTTGTAGTACTTGTAGGACATTCACGTTTTAGAATCAACCCCATAGTAAAAAAATTGAAATAGATTTTATCGAATAACATGAAAGTATAATGTTACTTACATGTGCACCTTATTTATTACATTAACTTTTTGAGAAGAGATTATACAATATGGTTGAGGTTACAATCAACTGTATGTATATTGTTTATTTTTTGCACAGTTCAATACAAACACGTCCATGTTCTTAGATTTTCTGATAAATTTCTATCTACACTGTCCCTTTTGGAAGTATTCATGTGCTGATGGGAAACGCAGTCAAGTTTCGATGTTAAAATAAATTAAAAGTCCGTAATTATTACAATCAAGCATATAGGGGAAGATCGGACAATGTAGTTCAATAGGACATCTTTTGGCTTGACGAAAAGCTTTAATTTTTAATCGTAAAAAAAATTAATATTAGCTTTTCATAAATGACATGAGACATGGTGGTAAAAAGAATAATAACTGAAGGAGATTAAGTTGCAAGCTATAAATTAAAATAATGATGAAATTAAATTTAACTATAGCGCCCATTAATAGAAAGAATAGCGTCCCTAATCACGTCAATTTACTCTTTAATTGTTGATTAATGATGTGCTCTGGCGTCACATTTATTAATTATCCGTTAGAGACGTTTCTATGAAATGATTAAGTGGATGACATTCGCTGTCGTAGATAAACAGGGCTGTGTTTACTCATTAGAAGTGTTTGTTTTGGGATCTATCCAATAATAATATACACACTTGACGAAAGTAGACACTTCCACTTTTCAATTCAACGTAATAATATAATGCTCTTATGATATTAAGTAATTGCTGAGTAATGGCCGTTTGGTATAAGAATAATATTTGAAATGCAGACCATAATATTATAGGAGTATTATATATCTATATAGCTTTTCTTTTCAATGGGATGCTTATGTATTAAAAATGAGTAAAATCAATATGTTGAAACACGATTCACCAAACAGGTTGTTGAAATGGTATTAATAATGTATCTAAATTCTGGATATACATTATCTCTAAAGCGGCAATGATCCGTATTAAGATGTTTCTATGCAATATTAATTACAACGAAACAGTAGACTCCTTTTACATTAAATGCTGTCAGGAGTTACTTGAATCAAGTGGTATATTACTTACTTACGCTAATAATGGCGCATTATCATACATTAACTCTGTATGTGCATATTCATAATAAATTATAAATTATTCGACAAACTTAATACACACATTTTACAAACACACATCAGTTAGATAATAATGCAATATGCATTAGCCGCTAAAGCGTAATAACAAGAAATGTGCACCACAACTTATTATCCCATTAAATATTATCTGGCATGACGGGAATAAAAGAATTTTTTAAAAAATTGAAATTTGTTTGTGTTTTAAATTAGTAACTTGAGGGCAGATGAAGTGAAAATGTAAAGTGCATACTTGAGACTAAAATTAGATTATCAATCATCCTTTGGGGATTGTGTTCCTCTTGTTCGAGCAGGGAATCTCAGCTATTGCAAATTATATTTCAAGAGCATATACAAATACTGAGAATTGTGTGGATGACCGACAGCGAAATTTGCATTCTGATGTGCAAATAGTCGTGGCTTCGCTTTAAGGAAGACGAGAGAGTTAAATTTTATTGTTTAAATTAACAATTACACTATGCAAACATAAAATTCGTGCATACATATTATTGTTATTTGTAATATTTATTATAAGCTAAAATTAACATTTTATTCGTCCCCATTCAGAATTCTTCATTGCCTTATCTAAATGGTAATTTGTTATTTAATGTTATCTCGTTTCGGCATTTTTGTGTTCTTGATAAACTGAATTTATTACAAATATATTTTTGGATATATTAGATTGGAAGTATGTATGCTTTAAAAAAATTTTAATCACTTTTTAAGTATCCGCTACTTAGAAACCTCTTAAATTTCCTCCCTTACACTGCGGATACATTTTATTTTGGAATTATTAACACGTGTAAGAAAACATGGTTCAATTTTTGATATGCAGGATGTGTTTGAAAGCATTTCCTCAAAATATTCCAGTAACTAAAAATAGCTCGCAAGACGAAGAGTAAATTTTTTTAAAATTAATACAAAGTACATGTTATCCTCATATTCAAAAACTCAAATAAATTTATTTTCTTGAAAAAACTGTCACATAAATCACGTGCACGGAACATGACTGTTCCTTTTCTTCAATAAGGATCTAATTTGCTGAAACACATTTTAATGAAATCAACGTTAGAATACACTAGGAAATTCTAAATTCAGGCGACGAAAAGAAAAATACCCGTCGCTTCATTTATCTTAAAAGTAAGGGATGTCAAGTCAAGACACGCAAAGGCACCCCAAGACCTACAAGTCTTTGAAGAGCTACGAACGCCTGACACTAGAGCGAGAAAAGAAGAAGTCGAGGTACGCTAAATGCGAAAATTGCATTTCTCCTAGTCACTTTTTATTAGTTTTTAGTGGGTGCCGGTTCGGCTTGTGCACCCCAACGGCATCCGTCTAGATGTGTACGTTATTAGAATAAAAAGTATTAGTTTCTTATGCGTTAGGGTGCGACTGCCGGATTTTTATTGACTTATTTTAAGGATTTAGAAAAATTTATCTTTACATTTCCAAGCGCAGTTTTAACGAAATTGCGAATATTTAAATGTGCATTATCAAAAAGAGGAAAAAACATTCCTTTAAATTCCTAATAATCATTCACAGTCCATATTGTCTCTGAATGAAGCCAAGAAATAGGCAAATAAAAAGGAAATGCTTCTATTATTAGACCTTAATCCAACACTGCCGGAATGAATTAAAAAATAAATAAAATTGCTACAAATGGTTCCATCGTCTGTTTTTTTTTGTTTAATCTCATCTCATCATGTCCACATTTAGCAACATGTGGATTTTTCTGCGTCCTCTTGCCAAGAGAGTTCACACAGTTGTACAGTTATAGCAGTTCCAATCTGAAAACTTATTTTTGTATACATCAGTTTATTTCAATGAACCTTAGAATAAATTAAAATAAAACAGCAATTGGCACGATTCAACAGAAAGACCCTCTTTCTTACATTCATGTTACGACGACAAGAATAAACGGTATACGTTTACTTGAAAGAACATTGCATACATGCCTCGAATTATGCAAATGCCTTTTCGAATAGAACATTCTCTTACTTTCATATTGCCATATCAAATAAAATCTTTTCTACAAGGGTCTTTTCGTTTGCACATGGAACAATTTTTAATCTAGTTTCGTGCTTATATATTCCAAGAGTAGAGAAACATTCGTTTTAGTCAGTTTTATGTTGCCGACGTTCAGAAGGAGGTTTATAGCTTTTTAAAACAATATTATAATGATAAATCTAAGATTCTTGCAGGAAAACTTATAAAAAAGCCATTTTTTCTATAATTAATGGCATTTTTAATATTCAAGAACCATAAAATCCAACCTATATTCAATTCACTTGTAGTTAAGTATTTTAAAGTGCAAGTGATTTATCAAAAATCATTTCGAGTACATTATATCCAGGAATTAAGTTATTACTCCAAATCCATTATATATTCATTCCGTAATAAATTTGGAAATGTTCATTTCTTTATATTTGTGTAAACAGAGAAAGTGCCACAATGCAAAAATCACGTTCTCATAAAATAAATAAATTTAACATGTTTATTAACTTTTAAGTGTAATAAATGAAATAATTACAAAAATACTGTAAGCTATGCGTTAACAATTTGGTCAAACTAATTAACGAAATTTATCAACCGTTAAAGTTTGTCAGTTATAAATTTTTGTTTTATAAAATGGCAATTAGAAATAGACATAACACACGTAACCTGAATAATTATTTGAATAATAAAAACAAAACTCTAATTACACACCGCTAATGACCAACTAAATATGTATTATAAATTTTATTGCTGCATATAAAAGATTGTACGAGTATATTACGAAATATTATGATGAAATAAACATAATTGCAGTAGTTAAACTGTTTTACCTATAATAACAATCACATCAGAATAAGCATGTAAGTGACGAAAAACTAAAGCTAACTTTAACTACACGTTTATGGCCGTGTGGTCGATATTGGTAACAATTGAGTTATAAATTAAACTTATAATATAACCTGTTATAAAAATAAATTTGTAGGTAGAAGTATACATGTATGTCTTAAACAACATACAATCTCGGTTACAATATTACATACATTATATTGCATCGTTTTATAAGCAATTTTTCATATATGCTTGTATGCATCGTTGGACACAACACAGATTATCAAATATGTGAAACTTTATAACAACAGGTTACTTTACCTAATTATTAATAATTCACTTTGTTATCTTTTAAACAATTCCCTATTATTTAGCCAATTATTTGCATTGTTCTTGGATGAAAAAAGATAATATCTATTTCAAAAAAACAACGTATAAATGAACTTTCAGAACCAAAACTGTTCAACTATTTATTTATAATTTAACAAAATATCTTTTCAATTAAATATACATATATACGAATACCTGTCTAAATAATTAAATATAATATATGAAATTTAGTATTGTAAATGCACTGTTTTAAACAAAGTTTGTTCTATATGCATAATAATTTTAATCAAATGAACAACTAAAGAGAATATGATAATAAATTACCATTTTGGGGTAAAACAGAACTACTTTTATTATTTAGTCTAAATCCCTTACTAATTAACAGCTAATTGTTAAAATTCCTGTATGCATAATACGTCCACACAGGAATGCAGCATCCATGGGATTTCTACAATATTATTAACGTCATAACAATTTTGGAAGTTATTAATATACAATATTATTATTACATAATTATAAATATGTATGTATAGTTTTTCTCACAATAATATAGAATTACAACTTTGACTTTTTAACAAGCTTAATATTCATTATAAATTAAATAAATGTGTAGTTTTCAACAAATATTTTTAATGAGGCACTGTTGCGTTTCATTGAACACGTTCGCGATAAAACTAAACTTATAAAATTAACAATAGGGGAATATATTAGTCCATAAAGACTTGTTGTTTTAATATTTTTCAAAATATGAATTACACAACTTACTATATTATTTTTAACATTTTTTTTATAAGCTAATGTTTTTAAATATTTGTATATGGTTAACAATAACCTCTTTAAACACTATATTGTAATATTATTAGGATTATTGGAGTTAACTATTAGTAAAGGCCATAAATCTATATTATTGTGACAAAAACTGTACATAGAAACTGTATTGTATATAAATATGTATTTCATTATTTAAATATAAAACTCGCACTTCAAATAAATATACACAGATACATTAAATTACTTGAAGTTCTTTCATCTTTCCCTTGTTTATTTATTTAGTATACTGTAAAATTAATTTCAAATATAAAAATTGTGATGCAGTAACCGTAAAAAATCTTTTAAATTAATCATCAAAGGTGTCCAGATTATTGCTGAATAGGTAAAAAATATGAAGATTATACACAATTGTAAAGAACTGATTATAATTTCGAGACATATAGAAAATGAATCATTGCCATTAAATAAAATGAGTTGGAAGTTAAAATAATATCTCTAGTATTGTATTTTTTTTGTCTACTAAATATACTGCTATAATAATCCCATATTCTTCAAGAATTGAAAGAACAATGCATCATTCGTTGTGAAGGAATTTGTAATTTGAGTTAACAGAGCATATAATACAATATTTTTTAATAATTTAAAAGAAGCTCGTTACTTTTTATTGTTTAGAATATAAAATTTGATTTTGATTGTTTTACAAATGGAAGTTGTTGTAAAAACAAACTCTGTATACAGGAAATGAATTATGAATAATTCTGTGTAAAATGAAGAAATATTGAATTAGTTGCATTGTCACTCTTCCATTAACCGACTATAGCCGTTTTAACTTTAATGGTATAGTTATATTATTGTTAGAAATGATGAAACAACAAGTTTTTATTCATTAAATGAAAAATTTTCACTTAACAGTTTGTACAAATTATGTGTTTACATGGGAACTTTCACATGGCTAAGATAAAAAACGAACTTCTTTATTGTATAATTAATAATTTTTCTACCAGGCAATTTAGGTATAGTAAAAAAATCGATTTGGTATAGTTTACAATGGCCAAATCATTTTGTCGCGTTTTTTGGTTACCAATTCATTAGCAACTAATTTAAATAAAATTCTGCGATAGAATATTGAACAAGTTCCAGCGACATTAAATTTCATGTTAACTAAATTTTCTTTTTTGACAATAAAAGAAAACATTATCACTGTTCATGATAAGTACAATGATGGGTAGAGACGATGACGATAATGATGGTGTGTACAGCAGTGTTTGGTGTCTATGTTATTGTGAATAAAATAAATTCAAGAATTAATTTATAGCCTTGTTTCTTCAGTTATGTTTGGCAATTCTGTTTTCGTTGTGTCGTTTATATTTGTTCGCATAAAATTATACAAAAATAAAATTTATTTTAATTTCTTTGTGATTTATGGCTTATTTGAACATAAAAAGCATCGTACAAGTATTTGTTTCGAATTTACATTTATTTATTTTAAATGAAAATTATATGCTATTTTTAAAAACAAATTTCAATAAAGAGTATTAAAATCTGTTGATATTTCAGTAGCTGTTTCCTCAATTTTTGTAATAAAATGGAAATTGTATTTATTGTATTTTGAACTATTTTGTTCTGTTTAGTGTTTTCCCACAAATGCTTTTAAAGAAAATACGTATAGAAATACTAAAAGATTGCACATAATAGCTAGACGATTTAAAAAAAAAACTATTAGTCTAACTACCTAAATTTAATTCTTTTAACCAATTTACATTTAGCAAGTGCTATTACGTACATTAAAAAATATTATTTAACAAATTGTATAAATTTCTAATTTTTGTAATAAGAGATCCAAATGAAAAAATTGAAAAATCCGAAAACTTCAAAATTGATTTTTTTTAATACTATAACTTGAAAAACACCGCGTGTATTTGACCTTAATAAAAAACAATCATTTAATTTAACAAAAAAAAATTAAAAATTCTTTAACAGTAAAAAAATTTTATGTGACTAGTTAAAATTAGCTAAAACCCACGTGTCATCCTGATTATAGTTTTTTTGTTCCAAATCAACCTATATTATGATACTATTCGGTTTGAAAGTCAGCCAACGTTATATGTTGGTAGTTTACGTGACATCAAATCTTATCGAATTATTGTCAAAGCGGACCTACCGACTCGACAATCTGTGAGTGCACATGGTGCAAAAGTCAAAGAAAATAATGTGACAATGACGACAAAGAAAACGACAACAACAATGATCAGCATGGTTGGTTTGTAATGTAAACATACACCACCAAAGATAATAAGACGTAGCGTCTAACCAACCATACTTTCAGTTCATTGAATTTTAAGATTACATTTTAAAATTAGTTTGATTTCCGATGATTTTATCGATCGAAATGTGCTAATAGCCATATTGTTTTCGGTATGTCGAATGATTGCTTTTTCCATTCCTTAAAAAAAGTCCTCGTTTATTTTTTGTTCGAATTGATTTTATTCTTCATTTTCACATAAATTGGATGAGAGTGATTGAAATCAAGTTTAATATATTGAATGTATAGTTAAAGACAATAATGTAGCACACACTTAGAACACAAAATCAAAAAGAAATTCAGATTGAATTGGATAATAGTAATAAATTCAATGTTTAGACGGATGATACTGAGCCAAGGCCATTTTGAATGCATAATTCTTCAACATATCGGTCTCTATCTTTAGATAAACCGTTCTAGAGACAACTTCAAGCTGTAGTGAAGAATTTATGATTTTAGTTAGTTACTTAGATCTACCTATAAAGCCACTTCGTCTCTGCACGATAGCAAAACCCATCTACCAAACACAAGCTACCGACAACGCGACCATGAAAGAAGTATATATATTACATTCAAATCAAATTAATTAACTTTAGAATTCCGTATATGTTATGCTTAAACAATTTTCAGAAGAGAGATGTGGTCCCCTCGCACACTGTAGGAGTAACATTGTCTTTACAGTTTTGCACCCTGCTGCTTTGTTTACCAGGAAGAATTCGGTAAAAGTGTAAATTATAGCACAAAGTGTTTGTGTATTTTCTTTTATTTTTATTTCCACTTCTGTAAATGTTAACCAGAGACAATATTTTGTTTGTAAATAGGTGTGCTTTGTTATGCTCAGTAAGGGTCGAGACAACTTTTAAAAGTGTTCTTTTTTACGACTCTTTAAATTATTTTTGTTCTTTTTACGCGGTCAGTTATGTCTTAACAAATTTGTTTCAAAACATTAGATGGCTAGCCAGATACATTTATTAAATACAATACTTTTATAAAAATATTACCACATCAAAAATTTTACATTAAATAACTTAATTAACATATTTTTCGAAATAATTTCACTTCAACAGTTAATCTTCTCACACCATCGATTCAAATCTAAATTTATACATATGGACCACCATAGTATATAAACATAATCCCCCAAAATTGATTTTTAAGTATTTTCTAGCTTAACCCTCCTCACAGCTTGCAGAATAGATAAGTGTAAATTTATCACTGGAACACATTGTGTTCAGTGCTTTTATAAGATCAATTGATAATTTTAGTGACAACCTGAAACAGTTGTTGACCATAACAGTTTTCAGGTTTTGGATGTATAATATATAGGACCTGTCCGAATGGCCATTAGTATAGAGTGAGTTTTTAAATGTGACATATCTTCAATCCAATCAAGGTCGTTCTAGGTACAAAATTCTTGTCTTGTCTCAATAATGGACATATCTTAAATAGACTGGATGAGTAAATGTCAACATAAATATTTTAATGATTATTTTTTCCAAGTTTGTATAAATTTTTCTAAATTAATATCGCAAATTAATTCGCTTGATGGATTTTTAAACTTTTAAGAAGAAACGAATATGCGCCCGCAAATTGCCTTAAGATATTTCTTATACGTACTATATACAATATTATTGTGTAATATCATCAAAAGTTGCCAGTTGAGGGTAGTTTTTTGTTTGTATAAAATTGAAAAACTTTTCTCTCGTCGACGATTCTTGTGTATGTATACATCCACCATCAATTTACTAATATTACCAGATATATAGAACATTTACTGTTAAGAAAACTGTGAAAATGTGAACTTTAGGTTTTTCATTAGGAGGGAAAAAGCAACTCTATAACCGCAGCCTTAGGGTGGCCATATGATGCAAACAATCAATTTTATGCTTTATGTGTGTACAAGCTGCTAGTATCTGCGGATAAAATTAAACTTTAATATTATATAGAAGGAACGGCAACATCGTGCAAAATGCACAGATTAAATGCCAAACGTTTCTGTTATGGATTCCATGTCAACACAATAATATATGCTAGTGATATGATTTCAATATTAAAGAATATTTGCTTTTTACCTTTTAGTAACTCTTTTTAAATTCCGCGCTTTTTTAGATTTTTGTATTTAATTACTTTTGACTTTAATTTTTCGTTCCATTAATATAATAACGAAAAATAAATGTGATTTCAGTATCAAACTATTTGCGTTTTTGCCTTTTAGTAACTTTTTTTAATTTCGCACTTTTTTGGTTTTACCTATAATATGTATGTTTATTTTTGACTATTTGCGAATTATATCCTACAACTTTGTTTTTATAATTAATCATTCTATCTTAATGGATTTATGCGAACAATCAATATAAAACAAAATATTTTCGTTGGCAATATTTTAAGAGCATCTGTTTTGAAATTGCTCAAGATATAGGTAGTTGAGTTGACAAGTTCTTTGCATTATAATGCATAAGCTATCAAAGCGAGTAAGCTGGAACATGTTATAAATGGCACAATTACAAATAAAGAAAAAAATAAACGAAACTAAAGAGCAGAGACTTGGTGAATTTGTGCTCCCTGTCAGTATGTTGTCGTAAGACGAACTTGTACGTTCGCCATACATGACAAATACACATGCAAAGCGTATTCTGACAACCGGGATTATTGCATTTGTCGACCAGTCTTCTGGCATTTATCATTTGGGTATCGGCAATTGTTTATGAATAATTGAGTTCGCAATGGTGGAATCTACTGGTGTATGGTATGCAGTTATATTGTTATTATTACCCGGTCACTATATACATGTACACGGTCATATAGCCAACATTTTGCATAAATGTAACCTCATATATTTCATTTGACAAGCAATTATCCGGTACAGTGTGCTACTGAATAATTGGATTACGTCTACGATACTGGGCCGTGTAGAAGCGGTAGCATGATGTTGAGTTGAACGAGCATGATTTCTAGTTCACTATCAATCAATCAGCATTCGATCTTCTATAGGTGTATTTTTGCTTTTGTTTTTCATTAATCTTATTCTTACCGCCCTTTGGATACTTTCTCTCACGAAAATCATTCATTAAATTGTTTATAATTATTGGTATAATACCTTTCGCATTGTTGGGCCGGCAATCAATTTTTTACACTCCCATTTTGGCAACATAACGGATGGTTTCAGCCAACTTACAACATCGATATACGCTGCCTATGCTGACAAGTCACGCCTAAACTTTTGCTCTAAATTTGCCGATGTTTTAAAAATTAATTTTGTGCTATTTCAAACGTTTTTGAAAAAAAGCTTTTTTCGTTTATTGTTTCACTGAAAGTTGTGCCTTCACAATCAGAATGATTAAAAAATGTACCAGCAAGATTTACAATGATTACATTGTAATATTTTTGTCGTCGATCAAATAAGGCAATCAATTTTAGTTTGTAATCTGCGATAATTGCTAGTTGGCGAGGAGGAAAAAGTTTGAATAATTAAGACAAACCTTTGCAGTAATCACTATAAATTTAAATAACTAATTGATTCATTACAGTTTTGCTAATAAGTAAATGATGCAAAAGAGAACATCATTTTCCATCAACATTAAAATAATATTCTTCAATTTAACATTCAGTTTCCTGAATAATAAACTATTAAACCGGATTGATCTGATTACAAATTAATTATCATACATATATAAGATTGAATATGTAAGACAGCAGCTGACTGAACTCATTGCTTAAAAAGATAATATTTTCAATAACCATACATATTTCTCATGTGTGTGATTCAAAAACTTGTCCAGATACCCATACAAGGAATATGCTTGTTTGTCTTACTGTCGATGTTTTCCTTTTTTTTTAATATACATTATAAATACATATATATAGTAGTTGTGTTCTTTTATTCATCTTACTCTTTTCCGTTCAATTTGTTTTAACTTTTGCAATAACATGTTGCTATGAGTTATGTAGTGACGTAAATCATAAATACTTAAATAAACATGTATGAATGTATATTTATTAATCTTAATTGTTGAATATCTATCTTATATAATCTTTTAATTATTTAAGTTAACCTTTAAGTATTTCAGTCTTGATAGTGACTGTCAACTGGAAAGGTGAAGTGAATCAACGTCAAATAATATGATAATATCTCAATCGAGTAAAACCAGTCTATCAACTTACATATATATGTCTGCTTATTATGCATACATTCAGATACTAAAAATGGGCACTAGTATAGCTTTTTGTCTTTATTGCAAATATTTCAATGGATAAGTGTGAATGTGTGCAAATAATTAAATTTATTAGGTATATATGTAGTTTAGAAGTAAAATAGTACACATTTTTAAGTAGTTTAGAAACAATTTGCAGGTGTTCTAAAAATCCATCATTCACACTTTATTATAATCCATTGTATAGCAATTTCTTCACCACTAACTATGAATATAATAGAAAAAAGGCCTAATGGTTTTATTCTGATTATTTCACGTCATGGTATTATGAATAAAATAAGAAAAGAGGAGAAAAAAAAATTAATAACCCGAAACAAGTTATCTGAAACAAAATGTTAATTATACTGCCCCCTTACAATATATATAATAATAAGAAAAAATTTATGGGTATCTAAATAATGGTTTTTGAACAGTTCCTAGTTAAACACTTGTATCCAGTTGTTGGTTTTTCTATACGTACAATAAAAGTTGAATTAAATTAGCCATAAATAAAATTTGTGTTACGGAAATGAAGTCATAAAACAAAAATCTGGATTACGAAGCCACAATAATCTAATTTGACAAAAAATTTAATCTACAATAGGGCTGAAACAAAGCTTTCGAGAGAGACAGGTTTCTATATCAACGTAAATTTCAAACAATATCATAATGGGATTATCAAAGTGTAACCTTTGTGGCCATTTCCTGTTATAGTGGGATTGTAATTTAACACTGGGGCAGTGTTTCTGTGTTTGTGGAAGAAGACCTTCATCGACGACAACTTATGGAGCGCCAATGGACGTTACGGTCTGTCTTCACATCTGTTCAACGCCGTCATTCGATATATTCATAACGCCATTATAAAAAGAAAGCCCCGATTCTTTATTAATCTGTGCATATATTCCATATGATCACCGCTGGGACCGATTTCAAGTACCACAAAGCCATAACATACGGGGAAACTATATAAAAAGCCGCCACTTGATCTTATATGTATTATATTGTGCCCTCTCGACTTGGAAAAAATATTCATTGGCTGTGTCTGACATCCTGTATAAAATCAGCCAACCACGTGTTCGTTCTTCCATTGTTTTTAATGTACTTTCTAGCTGAGTAATTAACCGGAAGTGGCAGGGCGGATCAAACTAAAACCATGTATTATGTACTGGCCTCATTATACATTGCGTAACAGGGTGGAGTCAGTAAAAAACCCTTTCTATTTTTACCCTCATCGTTATTATGCAATTTTTACAAGAGCTTCTTCTAATGGGACACATTTCACGTCCCATCCGTTCTTTTACCCTTTAATACCTACAAATACACCCTTGGCTTCTTGTTGTGTATTTTAGTTCGTTATTTTTTTTGAAGTAAGATTCTTTTTGAGCCAATATAATTGAAATTAATTACGAAAAATGTTGCTCACTACATCCGAATTTTAATAAAATACTGAATGATTTACCGATTATGTAGAGCGATTTATTATCTCAAAAAAAGTTTGTTAGTAGATTTATTAGACAACTCGAAAACATCTACCAATACATGCAACATATAACGGAACAGGAAGCAATATTCTACACACAAAAAATATATATATTATTTTTCAACGAAAATTCTTCTAAAGCTTTTCATTGAAGCTTTATGTGATAATTTATGAAAGAAGGGAAGAAGAAAGTTGATGAAATTACGTTCTATTTGGTTCAATAGGTAATATATTGGGTGTGTTGAAAATTTCAAACCATAATATATGTCATAAAATATAGAAATCGTGCAGGTATGTGGAAAAAAAAACGTTTCACACAGAGATGCCGAGGCATATTGATGAGATTTTAAAATTATTATCAGCATAACCGTATAACCCCTAAATGTAACCAATATAGGATTATTCAAAAGGTTTAACTCAACATTTTTTTCGATAACTCAATAAAAATATCAGTTTCGCTTCTTAGAAAATAATAAAAAAGTAATATCAAATGAAAACGGCAAATATGGGCCCTTTTCCGCCCCATAATAAATAATTGACGTACTTTCTGACATTCATTAGTAACTTTTTTCATTTTAATTCAATCCGCTTCCGAAATTTTAATTCACCATACCCAAAACTAATTAAGATGGAGCACACCGAATTAGTTACACTCTCTCAACAGAAAAAAAATAATTACATTAGGTATACTTAAATTAAACTGTTAGTTAATAAGTAATCCCAAACAATGTGAACGCGAAGAACAGTTTTAATAATAAATAAAAACAGTCATCAAGCCGGTTGCTTGAGCTCTTTTTTAATCGCATGCGTTTTACAGTTTTTGTTGAAAATTTTTAATGGTAAATTAAATGAAAAGACTTTAACTGCGGCTGGTACTTTAATTTAAAAATCATATTAGAAAATGAACATGTTCAGCGTTGAGCTTTCTGATCTTTTTATATCGAGTTTTTTTTATAATACAAATACAATACAAATAGACGTTAGTGATACTCATATATATGTATAGCGCATCCACTGAGAGAATGCTGGGCAAAAGAATGCGAATTGATACCACGTGACGCTTTTATAGAAACTCTATTGGCGGTAGAGAGGAAATTTCGTAAGAAGGGGTAATATCTCTCCCTTTCCGCACCAACAAACTCTCACCAGATGGACATTACATACTCGTGTCTCGTATAAATACATATATCATATATTTATATTGTTAGAAATGATATTGTGCACCTACTTTAAACAAGCCCGAAAATCCCGAAACTGTAAACTGTATTGTGTGGAGACGTTACAAAAATAAAATAATTTTTCTCCTTTTGTAAAGAATTAACCACAGAAACTGCATACAGAAGAATACTAGAAGATAATAAATGTTTTTTGCTTTATTTTTGTACTTTGTGTCGTCGGGTCCGCGGAATCAGCGTTTTCAAGTATGCACTTGAAAATTTCACAATTCGTGATCCAAGCAAGTACTTTGTGCAAAGCTGCATACTTACTTATTTTCCTTATACAGTTACGATCCGCTTGTGTCAGTCTAGGTCATTCGATAGTACAAAGACACTACAAACGGATTATTTAGTTTTCGAAATCCATTTTTCATTTGGATTATGGATGTATACAATACATCGTACGTTATACATACATATGTATTATATAGCAACATTTTAATATGTTGAATATTCAATTTTAAGTCCACATGCATCCATATTAAAATTGCATCGTATATGATTAATTACTATACGAAGTTGTATAACAAATTTGGGTTTAATATTATATAGTATAATCAGGTTGACGTTTTCCTTTGGGAAACAGAATATGAGGATATAATATTTGGAATATTATTTTTCTTATATTCCTTTTATTATGTTGCAGACGGCCTAATATATATAATTCAATACCAACTCTTTGGTGCAGATCTTTTATGAATTTTACCGACAAAAAGTAATAAGAGATGTAAAGGATCCGATTTAAAAGGGATTGACCCTTTTATATCGTACCGCCATGGACTTTAGCCCTTTTAGAAAATGTACTTGTTGAAATCTGATGAAACGTCCTTTGTGCAGTTATTAAATTTTTTAACGTTTTATTAGCATATTTTGATTGTGTTTTGTCGTTATAATTAAACGTGATTTACAATGACCATTATTTTAACTAGGCAGCAATGAGTTTTCCACAAACTGGTAATTATCGAGGGCTAGTAATCACAACATGGCTAATAATTTACAATATAAGTAAAATAAAGTAATTTTCCTAACGTGGTTGTAAGCAATTTAGTAAGGCGCCACTTTAAATAATAAGATATTAGTAGATTGTGTTCTTTTGCATTACTTTGAAAAATCAGATATATTGTATAACTGACTGCTTTTACACGCAACTAATTTTACAACTCTATTAAGAATATTTTAAAATCTATTTTTTGTTTAATGTTTACTGCACTTGGTGTAATTTTGATGAACAAAAACGAAAATAGTCAATTAGTCTTTAATTTTTTATAAACTTTGTATAATGAAATTATCCTAAAGCTGGATACAGACAAATTGATGATACTGAGGGCAAAGTTTCATAATAAAACAAGGCAGTTAAAATCCTTAAATTTAATATAAAGTTACACCGTATTTTATGAATCTAAAATGCCACAAAACCTTCTGGCATCCATCCACATTGGTAAGTGCTTTCCACTGATGACCTAATTCTCAAATGGATTAGTTGACTGTATCATCATTTCTAACACCATTTTCATTAGCAAAACATCCACAATTTTGCAAACTCTCAAAAAATAGAAATAATTCGATTTGGTAAGTAAAATAATGGTATAGATTCCAATATCTGAATTATACGAATTTAGATCTAAGTTGTTAAAATGTAATTGAACTGATGTTTAACACACTTGACTGAGGCCAAATAATGTAATCGTGTTTGCTATAAACAGCTACGTATGTGCTAATGGCTTTGCAAATAATTTGGAATTATCTGAGATTTTAAGATACTGTAATAGAGGGTAATTTGGAGCTAATATTATGTCAAAATGTTGTAGAACCACAGCTGTAGTTCGCTTTTTTATTATGGTTTTAATTGGCCGGTATTTTCAAGTCGTGAAATATGAATTTTATCAATCCGTTCACTTACTTTCATTAATACAAATTTCTAAATATTTGCTAAATAAATGTCTTACGTAAGAAGTTGGAACAATAAATATCTTGAAATTAAATAATGGATTTTTACTTTTTAGAATGTTTTTTGCGTAAAACTTTACGTACTTGTATTTTAATGGTAATTGTTAAGAAGTAACAATAAAAACAAAATGTAATACAAAAAAGAGTGTGTTTTGGTTAATTTAGGATAAAATAAAAAGTATATAAAGCAAAGCAACAATAAAATTAAGTGTAAGAGAAAAGCGTTTGCGTAATTGAATAAAACTTGAAAAACTTTTTCATTTAAATTTTTGACGATAACTAACTTAATTAAGTCTTTTGTAAGATATAAAAAGCATGCTAAATTTGCTTTGCAAAGTTTTCAATTCACTTTTAGATTGATTTATTTTATGAGTGTATAGATTGAAAAATAATTTTTTAATTAGCTTGTGTTTTTGGTGAGTTGAGATATAAAATAAACAACCCGGGAGGTCGTCGTATTCATTATAATGTCAAAGGTTTTATTTGTATAAAAGAAAATATTGTGATTCGCCCTCCGTACCTCCGTTCTAGACAAAAATCTATGTTTATTTTTTCTTTTCTATCAAAATTTCTGAATAACAATAATAATACAAATGTGACGCGTGCGTACCTTGTAACCCAATACGGCACAGTGTGTGGTACTTTGAGAAATCTGTTTGAATTTTATGAGGCGACAGGATCATAATGTTTAAAAATTATGTGTATTGCTTTTTCGGGAATTTGTAGGTGCCAGATAAAGGACATTAATGTCGCGAGATTCTTTTATTTTTATATTTATTCGAAATATAAATGCCTACACTTAATAATACGAAATTAATTACTGTATTTTAGGTGATGACTGAGTAAGTAAAATATTTTGCTTAATCATTTAGCCAATATATGAATTTCATTCAAGTTTTTCTCAAATTTCCAAACAACAATCAGTTTGATTTAATTAAATGGTTGACCTTTAAAGCGCTTATTCCATTATAACATTGATTACAAATAATAAAAATCAACGGGAAAATTATAAATAAAAAAACTCGCTTTTAATTATGCCATCCATACATACATTACAATGCCCACAAATTACTTGGATCCCTATGTTTCAAAAAAGTAAGTAACTTTTTTCTCACACCGTATGTATTAACTTTACTAAAACCAATCAAAGCAAAAATACATTATATACATGATATGTTTTTTTTTTTTCAAAAAGCTTCCATCACTAAACGTGACACAGCGGCTTTATAGAATCGACTGTTCAGGGAAAATTAAAATTACTTCAATTCAACCGAAACGTTCTATAGAACAGAATATATCTACTATTTTTAAATAGTCACAGATATTTGATTATTATCAATAAATGTTCTTTGTGATAGTATTTACAATATTAAAACGACTTCATGCATACATAGCCAACAATTTTAAAAATATTGAAAACGATTGTTGTATTTTTATCTGTTCAAGAATTGTGATATTGCATGATAACTCTGCGATGTTATCGATCATTTAGCTTCGACTATGTTGGAGGCCGCTTTTGCCATTCTATTAATTTAATTAACTTATTAAATAGGCGGCAAACTATCAACTTGCATACCTAACTAATGTTTGTACAACGTATAATCTAACAGCGAATCTTTAGCTACTTCTATGAAAGCGCCTAAAAACAGTTGTAGACTTCACACAGCGTTATTTGACTATAATTAATTTTTATGTATCTAGATAGATGAACAAGCAACTATATTAATCCATTTTACGGCTAATAGCGTTCGAATAATGACCATGAAGAGAAATTTTGACCAACAGAGTCACACATGTGGAAATTCATTAATAACGTTGTACCGAAAAAATTTTTCAACATACAAAAATAAATTTCAATGCCCTTGTATGTACTTTCATAATTATTATACAGTGTATGTATGCACATAGTATGGTGTAGGTGTAATAAAATTAAATCAACTTTGTTGTTTAGTCTAAATATTGACCAGAAAATGTGTTACACATCTAACAGCTTATTATATTGCTCCACAGGGTGTTATAGCCTTAACAAACACTGGATGCTAATGCCATTAAAAATAATGTTATTGGTAATTTTAGTCAGGCATGTTGAAATTCGTTTCTAGTTTGGAAGAATATATTGGGAACCCTAAAACAGATTAAACTTTATAGCTTCATTAGTGCGCTATCAGTTAGCTAAAAGTCTTTTCGTTTTAATTGCATAAGAAAAAAATTCACACAGAAATTTTCACACAGACAATGGATCCGTTTTTCCAAATGTGTTAAATGGGATTTTTTATAGCCATTCTTTATCGCCAATTTGGACTTTTTTTGTCCATTTTATGTGTTATTCATATTTGTAACTACGCAAAATGGGAAATAATAAAAATAATTATTTTTCTTTTTCCATTACTTGTATATATATATAAATTTATTTTAATTTCAGTTTAAATCTACCACAATGAAGCGCACTTACACTCATGAATGTCACAACACTTTAAAATGCATTGAAATTCCTTCTACGTAATGTAATTCCGTTTGTGACATCTGTTTGTAAACACTAATCATTCGCTTTTTTATTTCTTCACTTAACGACTCTACAGATTTTTACAGCCTTCCTATAAACATTGTCTTGGAAATTTTATTTCTGAACGCGTCTACCTTTTGCTTTTGGAATCCCGTGTACCAAAGCACTTTAAACACCCCATTATAAATAACTCCCTCACGGAAACAATTGATGATACCGAGCAGGTGTTTCTAATTTTCGAAATAATAAAAAACACAAACACAAGAGGTCCTGTATAGATAAAACGGAATCGTTATTTAAGTAACTTTGCTTGTTTAAATTTTGTAGAATTAGTTTAATTTAGTAAGTATTTAAGTTGATAATAAGAATGCCATGCATCGGCTATGTTATTATTATTATTTTTTAGGTAGAGACCTATAATAACAGACCGCCCGGTAGCTGTACCAATTATATTGGACGCTTTTGTCTCTAATTATTGTATAATCATAAAGTTTGATAAATTGTACCATACGAAAGTGCCATTAAATTGGTTTTACTGCCATATAAAATAAATCAGTTGAGAGAGAAACAAAAATATATATGATTTTTTCCAGTTTTTACTGTACTCGATATTAAATATAATTAAAATAATTTATACTCGGTATATTAGTTTTGATAATATAATTTAATGAAAAATTCTTTATATATTATAATGTAAATGTAGGTAAGTTGAATAAGAAATGTCGGCGAAATAATTTTGCATTATATGAAAGGAATATAAAAAAAACACACAATAACAGGAGTTGTGCATTTCACACTTTAGCCACGCCATAATAATGCATCTTCTTGTGTAAGGCAATAATAATTTGGAAAAAAATATCTTATACAATGCATTAATTTATCAGTTGCATGCACTCTATATACGAGTATAACATATATATACTGTATAGAAAACATTCTTGATGATATTACATTGAAAAATGCAACCTTATGAGTAGTATTTTATGGTAAAATATCACGCAACAAATTGATAACAATATATATTAGGGATTAAGGACTCCATTTTTACTACTAATGTTATTTTATTTGCCAACATGTACGTAACAGTTCTTGTATTAATTACTAAAGGGCCAATTTTCAGTCGAAACGCAAACGGTCCCTGAAATTGCGTTCGTATGACGCATTTAATTGTGCAATTAAATATTTTAATATGCTCCAGTCCTTCCATTATGGTCGCAAGATTAAATACCAACTTATAGACGCATTATTTTATTAGGCACGTATAAATGTATACATGCGAGAGTATATGTAGATTGAATTTTATTGATGTCTTGTTGGTTTTAACCCAGATTTACATGTTGTAGTTTGCGTGATAACAAGCTATTTAACTTTATTGTCAAGGAAGACGCGACAGGTATATCCCAATTAAAGATTTTTAATGAATTATCCAATATGTAGGAAAGCTCATTAGTTTTTTATGAAATCTCACTATATTACGTCCAATCATATAATCGAAATTTCAATTCCATACAAAATATCTACAATATTATGTATACACATAAAACAAAATATTATCAAAAGAAGTATATAAAGAATTTTAAAATGGAAAATAAAAGCACAACACACAAAGTATATAATTTCATATCTCTTACTTATTCGCATACTTGTGTGTGTACATACATATATGATAAAAACAAACATTTTTAAAATGAAAATGGTTTACTTAATAAAGCCGGTCTACTTATGCTATACAGCGAGTTTAAAGAAGCATGGCATATTTCAGTACCACTTGAGGAAAGCAAAAACACCTCAAGAACAATGAGGAGCGACGAAACGGCGACGTGCTAAACATTCATATGTGATTTGATCTTGCTTTGTCACCTAATTAAAAACACGATCTGTGTGCAGAAAGAATTGCAGTTTTTGTTTTTGTTGCCGACATATCAGAAAATGCCATTGGTGTATATTATTAATGCTTAAAAGGAATTAATTTTATTAACGTCAAGTTTCTAAAGGTGTCACATACGCTTACATTGTACTGCAAAAAATGGCAAATACGGTCATATAACTACTGTTTTTTATAGTTAATGATAGTTTCTAGTAAAGACTTGTTCAAATAAGGTTATGTAGGTTGGAAACTAATATGAGATTATGATTTAGGCGGTTTAGAAAAATTAAAACACAAACAACAACTGTAAACTTAAACAACAACAACTCGAGTTATAAACTTTTGTTTATGAAATAAAAACAACACTGGCCTAAGAGAAACTTTTTCAATATTTCTTATGACATTTTTGTTGTGGAGAGAACCACTAAGGATTTACCATAAATTTATTATGAAAACATCTGTGTTTTGCGCTATAAGTATACTAAAAAGTTGTAAAATAATTTGCTACTTAAATTTGTCTGAATGCTCATGTATTTGATTTTTTGGGCTGTATGTGTAGAGATTTAATTAAACAGCTTTGGAACGAATTTCTGAATAAACTGAAAAAAATTTTGAAGGATGTTCCTTATTACTTTTTTACAAACAAAAGCAATTAAGCGGTTACTACTGTGTACAAAGAAGGATATAGACATTCTATGCTTTGTGCTTTGTCACCATGACGAACTGTGTCCATCTCTAGGCCGAATTTAAGAAAGTGGAAAAAGGCAAACCTAAGAAATTTTTAATTTCTACCTTACCCAAATTACATCGAACTGAACATAATTAGTTTTTTATTTAAGTACTTTAATAACTCAAAAGGAGTATACAATGAAGCAAAATAAACGTTTTAAAATTCAAGAAAGGTAATAAAATTTATTTGTTAACGTACATAAAATTTACAGCCATTTGTTAAAGGCATTTAATGAAAATTATTTATTTTTCTATTCTTTATCGTAGTCGTAAACAATTTACGTTTAAGATTAAACGTGCATTTATTTTATTGAATAATTATTGGATTTTAATTAAGTTGAAACAGCTAATTAATTAAAGTGGTAGGTAATCAGACTTGAATTTCAAAATTAAATTTACTATAACAAACTCTCTATGTTATCTGTATAATTGACCATGTCTAATTACACGTTCAGCTAAGTAATTATTTAACTTGCATTTCATTAGCTGAAGCAAACATTGCATTATCCTTTAAAATAAAATATATCTTGGAACATAAAATTTTGCGCACATCGAAATTATACAATTTTCATTCACTTTTAATCGGCAACATTAATTATTGTTGGAATAATATATATTTAATTCAGTGTTTGTTGTTATCATTATTATTTATTTATCGAAATGAGACGATGGATGATTGAATGCACTCACTGGAACGTATCTGCATGGTTCCGGACCAGAGCTATTCAAATAATCAATCCATGGTTCACCAATCGTGGACTTTATATCAGCAATAAACCGTATTATTAAATACAAATCGTCATAATTAATGTTGTGATTGATTTAAAACTACTGTTACAATGTTCGTTTCATTCGCAACAACCAAAAAACATTTTCTAACAATTATTTTTAATGCACACAGCAGAAATACATGTACATATCGAAAAAGTATTATAAAATAGAGTACAGCATGCAACACACATTTACATATAAATAATACTGAGCAAAAAAAGTCGCATTTCAAACAAATAACGTCGTAATACGGGTAATATAAAATGTTTATTGCATTTAATAAATAATTTACTAGCTTATTATATAATTTATATAAGAATTTATATGTAATATATTTAATATATATTTTCCTGTATTATAATTATACTCGGTAATGCAATACCATCTTGTTTTTCTATAATTATTGTTTCATATATTAATTGCATTTTAATCATTAAAATAACAGTCAAAGTTACATGTTATTTTTAGAACGATAATTATACAAAAATATTTCAATTACATATCTACAATTTGAAAATAATTAATCCGTTTTCCGTATAGTTATTACGTATCCAAGTTATTATTATATTATAATTATTATGTACTGAAATATGAAGTAAATTGAAACATCTTAGTAATAAAACGGTATTGAAAATTGAAATGTATCGTGCCGAAACTAAAATAAATTAGTATAGTGAAAAGTGATAAATACGACGTAATTTAACATTATTAAAAGGCAGTCAAGTTGAAGAGGTTATTTGGTTTTTAAAAGGGTGAATGCTGAATGGTTACTATACAAAAATTTTTTATGTTTATGGCATTGACAGGTAAATTACGGCAGTATCTGTGTGCAAAGAAGTTATCAATTGGCTGTCAAACCATAATTGGCTAACCAGTAAGTTTGTAAAAGAAGCGAACACACAGCACAGAGCAGAAGAAGAGAAGTGATTGCGTAGGCGGAGGAATTATTATGCGACAACTATAGCTTGATGACTGATCACTGGTACTTTGTCTTTAGACAACTCAACCACATAATTACATATTCATTCTACCCTTAAACCAACTCTTAGACACTTTTTACAAACTAAAATGACTCGTTTCAAAACACTCCACCGCATTATTTATTAGCCATTACACGGAAAACTTATTTGTTTGAAAATAAATTGTACAACACAGTCGTTTTTACTACCGCGGTAAGAATTTCGTTAATAATTTTATACAATGCAATAAAAAATACATCTCTTATTTGTTTAAAACAGGCATATGTGAAATTTTATTGCCGCGCTTTTATTGTTTTTTTACCGTTATTCTTATTGGGACAAATTAGTTTTGTTTTATGGCCGAACATACATATGTATATCCTGAAAACATAAAAATTAACTCAAAACCGCTACGAAAAAGTTTTTATAAAATATTATAGTAATTAATAAAGGCTGCTTTACATATTTAATTAACTATGAGTAAAAGGATTGAATAGCATGCGAAAAAAATTTATATAAAACAAATTTCGTATTAGGTGCACGTTCTTTTACACGAAAAATTCATATGCACAGTACACGTTATTATAACGTTGTGTTGTATTTTCAGTGTAGGTAATAGTATAAGTTTATTTCCACTGAAATATCAGCTTATTTGCATAGCTTATTTGGTTGACAAATGTATAACATTTATTAGAACAAACCCTATGCATGGGACAACCCCTATTATTTTTCTTGATTAGATCACTTTCTGTGACAAAATGATTTAGTACGTGACCAACCTTCATAAATTTAACATATTTTTAAGTAATTTTCTTCTTATATCAAAATATACATATTGTTTGTGACTTTTCAACAAAACTATTTCCAGCCACACTTGGAATTATTGGTAAAAATAAACATTCACATTTATCAAACAGTCATTAAAGCTCTCTGTGTTGAGTTAAATTCCATTTTTTACTGTCATTAAGACATTTTTTTAATCTGTTTGTTTTATTTTACACTGTTTTTAATAAAGACATTTGTGGGAATACAACTTGGCTCTAATCTACAAATAATAAACGTATATAATTCAAACATTTAGACATAAAGATACAAGAATCTTTAGACACGATAATTATTGTTGCTAATGACAAAATGTACTGAATGGAAATAATGACTTTAATGTCGTTCAACTTCTTTTTGAAGGAAAACTTCATGGAAAAATCAGTGTTGCATAAAAAACACTTACATATATGGCCATAAATATTTGTTAGCTACTCCTCTATGTATTATAATAATGGTACGGAACGTAAATACATCCCTTTCCAAGTCCCATGTGTTTAGAGTTTTAATATTTCATTATAAAATACATTTATTATATCAACTAAGGTTGAATAATGACAGTTGAACTCATATAAATAATAATAACAGCCCTCGTTTCGGGTAAAGTGAGAATGTAACTAAATGAGGAGGGTGGGTGGTTGTTGTAGTTTATTTACGCGGAGGGTTCAAGATAATTTTAACAAAAATTTATAGAGGTCTATTCAATTTCGGGCATAATTTATTAGTTAACTGTTCACACAATGCATTTTGGACGTAAATGAGTTGTACAAGAGTTGGCGTACATTCATAAAAAACGAACAAAGTGAAGATATTTTAAATTTTGAAAAATTGTAACTAAGATACTAAGTACTTAATCAAATTACAGTAGTTTAATAAAACGGTGTACTTGTTATATTTAAATTTATGTGCTTATTAACAACATAAAAGTGTCTGTATACAGTAATTGAATTTATTCGATTTATAAAATCAAGCTAATAGAATAACGCCTGAAAAAGACTAGAACTTATCACACAATATAATATGCAAACATGCTCCATTAAGTTTAATGTTGCGAATTTATTACGTTTGCAAGTAGGCTCGGAAGCTAGCACAGGAAATTATGATCATTTGTAAAACAGCTTCCAAGTATTTTTTTCCTTATAATAACATAGTGAAATGAAAATTTAAGGCTAACGTGAATGTTGTTTTTGTTCAACATTAAATTTACTTACAAATATATTCAACTAGAAAACAAAGGGCTTATTACCTTTATTATTTGCATTGGCTAAATAAACCTATAAAACTTAGACGAATATAAATCTAAATTAATTAATAAAATAAATAACATAATAAAATTTCGTTCACATCCTTGATTAAATTAACTACAAATTTTATTATTAGATAATACATAATAAATGATTAAGTTGATATTTACGTCAGTCATAATTATAATTATACATATAGTGACCTGGCAAAATTTAAAAGCACAAAAAGAGAGATAGTAGAATCGGGTTGTATATATGTTATTAGTTTAAGCAAGCGGACAGGTGCAGAAATATTATGAAACCGTTACATTTTACAACAGCACTCGACCCACCGCGTGAAAATTAAAAATTATACATGCATATTATTGTTAACAGAAAAAAAATAATATCATGGAAAGAGAACCGCCACAAATTGGTGTTGGTTAGTAAATCACGATATCAACAAAAATAATATAATAAAAAGCACATTAAAATGTACAACATCATAATTTCACTCATCGGCAAAAACAACGCTGCAAAAAAAATACGTATACATAAGTATTATTATTCACATTATCTTTAATTCTCTTGTGCAATGACACGAAAGTAGGTTGATAGTTTGTAAATAATGCAGCCTCAATCAGCAAGCTTTAATGAATACAGTAGTCCCTGTTGTAGAGAGCCCTAAACTGATGAAATCCCCTAAAGAACGAATTATAAAATAATGGAGCTTGAATAATTAAAAAACATTTCGGTTGCCTTGCTAGGAGGTAGGTATTCCAGTTGTTGCAATTATTCACTCATTCTCTCTTCTTCCTGTGTGTTATATTGCGGAAATATAGAGTGTAACAGACGTTTTAAGTTATAAGCCAAAGTTTCAGCATTCTTTATACAAAAGATACTGTGTGTGCACCAATGTTACTTAGTTGTGCGTGACTTAGCTTTGAAGTTGAGAATTTCATAAATTCCATCTTATCATGGTGTAACTTAGGAAAATTCGTATTGTCCAAATATTTGAAAGTAAAAAAGTTTAGGAACAGTTTAATGTTGCAGCCAGTACGTATTATGAGGAAAATAGTATGTAAGAAGAAACAAATTTCGAGAAACTTAGTAAAATAGTTTATATTCCTTAGTCTATAGTATTATGTACATACTAACTACTGATATAACAATAGAGAAAGAATTAAAATTTGTTTTATAGTCAATTTTGTTTTATTCATTTTTCATTTTCTTCTTCAAAATTCTTGCATATGTTTCTAGACGGAAACTGAAATAATACTTAACACTTGATGATAATCTAATACCAAAAACATACTGTTTTCATGTTCTAATAACTAAAAATAAACCAACAAATGTGTTTATGGCTTTTGATTAATTATTCTACATCAACTGCATTTAAAAATATGCTGGATGTTTATTTTCAATGTAGTGTTTCCATTTTTCTTGTTAATGTTTCAATTAAAAATGTTTAAACAAACACAAAAAGTATACTTTTTATAGATCGTATAATAATTATTCGAACATCGATTATTGTTAATTTATAAGTACTTTAAATGGATTTTTTTATACAAATGGATTACCGCTGTTGTAAACTTGTTATAAATGCATAAAAAAAATTAATATTAAATAATAACATCACTGAACCATGTAAGCAGGTATTTTTTCAAAATATCACCCTGGGATCGAATTTCCACCCTTCACTGCATATAGAATTAATTTACGATCTAGAAATTGCTTAAGCTTTGAATTCCCTTTAAAAACTTAAACACCATGTTGAATAGTTTTTAAGTTCACTTCCGTTCAAAGAAACTTCACCTATCGATTATAATGCCTTGTAAAATGTGCATAAAGTATAATGGCATGTAGAAAAGTTGCCACTTTCCTAATAGAATCTATACAGTTTCATTTATAAGCAAGCTTTTACACGAACTAATGAAATTTTATTACAATTTAAAACTATTGTAACTTCTCAAAGATGCAACTTAGCCATTTGATAAAAGTTAGGAGTATATAATAAGTAATAGGATGTTTGTGTATGAGACGGACAAATATATAACAGACTAAAATATTTAGCTTGTTAGAGTGTAAGTAAGCAGGCAAGCGGCTATGTGGCAGTAACAGTGTGCAAAAAGTAGACCATTCGCAAAGCGGAAAGACATAAATTGCAATCAAGCGCGTTCAACACACCAACTCGTAGCAAGAGAGGCGCAAGTTAGCCGTCTAAATGTTGTACGTGGGTCAAAACTTCCAACAATAACAATGAGTGTGGGTCGTATTTATTACTTACACACATACGTACATGCATGTAGGTATAGAAGATCCATTTCTGAAGCTATCACATCGGATCTGTATATATACGTTGAACTGTACAAAAAGTACACTATATCACTTTTTAATTACACGCTAATTATTTCCATAAATTCCAATCAATATAATTCATTTGCGGAATGGTTTTCGTGTGTAGTACATTTATTTAATTTACAGTGTCATTATTAGTGAGCGTAAAAAATTATTTTGTGTAATGACATTCTAGCAATTATGTTTTTATTGCATTTAATACTCGACTTGATCTTTTGTATACTTTTTTTTTGTTTTCACTTTGAATTCAATCACTCTCCTTTGGAAAAATGATGGATTATCGTGGTGAACATAATATCGTTTAAGTGCACATTAATAACGTAGGCGTATAAGTGAAAAGAATTTTATATTATTTATTGGTGAGATGAATTAAAACCGTTCTTCCAATAATACAATGTAGAATGGCCATTTATATATATAGCTATTTATTTTATTTGGAATGACGGTTGAGAACAATAGCCCCGGTGGTCCAGGACCTTTTTAGATGCTTTTGGCTCCCCCTAATAAACTAGATTTCATTTCACGAGGAATTGCACTTATTTGGCCTCTGGGTTACCATCCGTAACTATACAAATATAACCAGATCCCAAGGCATGTATTAACGGGACCATTAAGTTTCATGCTCTGGCGCGAGCATGCACCACATAATAAAAAAAGAAACAAAATAAAGGAAAAATAAAATGAAGATGATCCACGATACACTTTTTTTATTTTTTTGTATATAGAACAATATGTGTGCTCGTTTACCACAGTGATTCTAAACGTGTTTTCATTTTGTTTTCGGAAAAAAAATGTTCGTTATTACGTACCTGAATAAAAACACGCTGGAAATACTTTATATTCAATAAAAAAGCTATAGTGGTGTTATTATATTGTTCGGAATTTATTGAAGGTAATAATTAGCTGCATATAATGCATATTTTGACAGTTAATGAAGATTAATATGCAATATCAATAATTAAAGTTTTAATCTGAGCGGAAGATTGTCCCATATTTTGGGTGTTATCGTAATAATTTGGATCATTGAGTAAAAAAATAAACAAATTTTTTGTTTAGATAAGTGTGTAAATATAAAGGGCATCAGTACACAACATAGAACATTTGGTAGAATACGATATTAAGTTAGTTTTAAAATAATGATCAAAGATTACGTTAATTTATGAACCCTAAATGTGGAGCACACAAAAGGGCTTATAACCATTTTGTATTCTAAGGGTTAGAGTCCTTTAATTAATATTTAAATTAAATTAAAAATACCTTAGGAGATAAAATTGTTTTAATGTTTTATTACAGCGTAGGTTAAGGGATTTTTATTGTTGTTTTGTATATATTAAAATAATGATTTTAAGCGATCGCATTAATTTAATTTCTAAATAAAATACATTTTTAACATTTTATTACATGTCCATAATAAAAATAAATATGTATGCATATAAAAGTTATTTTCCTTATACCGATTAGCATTGAAATTTTCTCATGTAATTTGCTTGGAAACAAATAGTTTGGTACATATTACAATTTTCTAGTAAAAAGCTATTTAAATGAACAACTTAAAAATAATGGCATTCAATTTGCATAAAACGTTACGGAAGTTTAGTTGTACCATTAACATAATTTTTTTCCATCATCTTGTAGCTTTTTACATGCATGTACACAGTTCATTATCAATTTAATGCAACTTATAAAAATATTATATGCATAAAATTATCCATTTGATGAATACTGGGTAAAATTATTAGCGGAAAAATGTAACCAAATACGTTTAATATTATGCATATAAAATATATAAACATAAAAACACCACACATTTCATACAGAGAATTCATACGTATATAGGTACATAAGTACGTTTATTATATCTGTCTAGGATCTGCATGCGCCTAATAATTTCTTAACTTATGGATAAATATAAAAATTTTGTAAGTTGATAAAGCAGGAATAAACATGCAACTTTCCTACATAAATACATTAATTTAATTGATGCGGCATACATGCTTACAAACCATGTCGGCAAAAAATCATTTTTAGCTTTACATATTTGGATGCTATCAATAGGAAATAATAATTTAATTTAATAAAAAACAATAAAATTTTTCAATGTAAATAAATATGTACGTAGAATGAGTTATATATTCTCGTAAATGGCAGTAAAAGCTTCGATAAAACTAAATAACTAAAAAATTTCCATTGAAGTATTATTTACAAACAAACTGGTTTTTGACGTAGGTATTTTTTATTTGTAAATAAAAATCGATCTAGTTTCTGACACATATTCATTTATAAACATTAAGAAACTGGTTCCTGACCTATATTTTAATTTGTAAATAAAAACCAGTCTAGATTCTGACGCAACTATTATTTGTAAATAAAAACCGGTCTAGTTTCTGGCACACTATAAATGAATGTGAACTCAAAAAAAACTGGTTTTTGACCTACACTTCAATTTGCAAATAAAAACAGATCTAATTTTTGGCACAGTTTTGAAAAGTCGTGCTTGACCTACATTGTTATTTGTAAATAAAAACCGCTCTAGTTTCTGACATAGTTTTTAAAACTTGTTCCTGACCTACTTCTTATTTGTAAATATAATCCAGTATAGTTTCTGAGACAAAATGTGCTTAAAATATTTTTTTAATTTTGAAAATATGTATGTAATATAGTGTAAGACATATAGTGTAAGCTTAAATAAAATGACCCTGTATAAATTATGTAATGTGTACCTAGTACCTACATATATTATGTATACGAGTATATGTATTCATCTATTGTACATTATATGTACGTGTGGTTTATTTATATAAACAATAGTTAAACACGAACATTTGATATATTGTATCAATTAAAAGAAAATTAGTCGTGTGGAATATTAGTCGACAATATGAACAAGCACCGGGCCATATCTATCGCACCCTGCCATCAGTTTTATGTTTATTACAACACTTGGTGAATGCTGAACAATACGATTGAGATCTAGACGTTATATTCGATGATGTCTGGCCCTTTTTTATATATCACTTCACATATTATGCGATGTTACTCTAATCATCTCTATCAGAAAACCAACTAGTCACCTATTCACATTATTATTGTATAGATACAATTGTAATTTGATGTTGTTGTACACTCTTTTGCTTATATACTATGACTACTTCCACATTCAATTTATTTTATACGTACGGTTATATAATAGCGGTTGATTTTATCAGCACCAATCAAGAAAACAGTCGTCCTGATGGTATTATGCGGAAACTAACTTTATACGAAATGATAAATGAATTGTATACATTTGTTTGTATGTATATAAATAATATAATATATACTATTCTCCCATTTTGTCTACACATTTTTTTTTTTGATGAATTTATTAAAAAATAGTCAATTTTTTTCAAATGTAATCCTTTATAAATGACCAGCTGCGGGTGAAATTAATTATCCACTGTATATACAGACAGCAAATGAAGATATTTCCGTTGAGAATGCATCTGTTTTCGTTGTAAATATTTTGACACAAAACGCACATGAAGACTAGAAGTGAATTAATTATTTAAATATGTTATACGTCAGTACATACACATAATTCATAATAATTTTTAATTATATCTTTATTATTCATTTTAAAAATGAATATGTATATGTGAATAAAATATAAATATTCAGAATTTGAATAAAATTGGGAATTGTAGCAAATTCGCATACATAAATTATAATATGTATTTACAACATGTCGTACATTTGTAAATAAGTGTACAGAATGCATAATAAGTGCAACATACGACGACATTCTTCTTTAACAATTTTTGCATTATAAACTCATATAAACAGCAATTCAATAAATAATATTAATCATGCTCGTATAACTAAAATATTTACGTATATCTACAAACGAACTATGCCATTTATCAGATGAGATTTTTTTGGTACAAGAAAATGGATAGTTGAATTTAATACTTATGTAAATGCATCATAAAATACATATATGCATACAATTTATTATTAATGAATGTGTGTGAGTTTTACAGCTTATAGTATAACTTTTAAACATTCCAAGCAAAAATGAATATTTAATATAGTTGCAAAGAAAAACAAGCCATTCTATATTTATACGTTCAAATATTATAACACTAATAAGTATATGTTATTCTTACATTCTTTATGGACCTATTTTTGTTTATTTTATCATGGTTATAAACAACAAACATAAATGTCATTAAAAAGTTATATTGTGTGTGCAAAGAGTCAACTTATGATTAAATAATTCATGAACCTATTTCATTTGATCATTTAATCAAACTATTTTATTATATGTCAGTTAAATAAATTTCATTCAACAAAGTAACACTAGCTAATAATATCCATAATATTAACTACCTACATACATATTGATTGAATATTTCGTAACCATTTATACAATGTACCACAAATACTGTCTGGATCAAATGTGGGATCAAATACAAGGGCAGTATTTTACGTTTCCCTTTTATTATATTGTACGAAATAGGAGACACTGATGAGAAAAAAGATATCCATTTGGAAGGTTGTATTTTTAAAAATGTAAGCAATTTGATACATCGATTGATTACTATATTATATTATCGTATGGGTTTATGGGCATGTTTTAAATGTGCCCATATAACGTGCGTTGAGCTAATCAAATGAAGATCACCAATTTACTCCATGATTTAGTTTTTTTAGAGGGTGGTATTATGTTACCATATGGCAAGTGGATGTATTAGAGGATACATCGTGAAACTATAGAAAAAATACATACACATTTTGTTTTTAAACTTTATACCAACTGATGGAAGATCAGGTAATAAAGTCAGAGTCTTTCGATTTGTTTGTGTTCGTACTTAATTAACATTTTAATTAGGGATGATTAATGACACTTCACAAATTGCTTGTTTCAATTTTCTTTTGTGCATTCACGTTTTGTTCAATTTAATTATTTTGCAATGGGTAGTCTTTATCAATTGCATGCTACAAGAAGAAAAATATTGTTTGTACTTTAAATTTATACTGATTCAATTGAAAAATTCCGAATTTCAGTAATATTCAAAGCCACTTTTGTCGGCACTCGATGTTGTAATTTTTTGGGGCAAAAAATCGCAAAGACGTGCAAAGGCCTTTATTTAACGTCCCTCTCTCTGTGTTCGCTCAGTTAACTTAGATGCGTTTTGACTTTTAAGGCTGGTTTCTTTTCATAAATGTATGTAAGCGCAGATTTAATAAGCGTACATAATTGAAAGAGTTTTGTCCGATTTCATACATCTGCTGTATACTATTAGTATATACGTACCAACCATAAACGATAATCCTATTATGTGATTTGCATACACGGCCAACAATAAATTAGTATTACTCCATTATTCACGTCCTATAATACAGTAAATAGCATAAATCACAATTACGAACTCTACACATTATTCTTTTATATAATTTAGAATATTAACATCGCTTCTGCCGTGGTAATCGATCTGGGTAGTTAAGGGTTATTCCGGTTTTGTTTTAATATTCTCATTTTTTACATTTTGCATAAAACAGAAAATATTCCAAAAAAATACATTAATATTACTGATTTAACTATAACAATGTAAACAATTGAATTATTAATGACGCGAATATATAATCATGTTAATGAGATTAAGTTTAAATCCGTTTTCTTCCGTTATTTCACATAAAAAACAAAATAGTATGAAATCCCAAAAAAATTGATGATCCTTAAGAATTTTTTATCCAGCAACTATATTTAAAAATACGATTTCTCTTTGATGAATATTAATGCAAATAATGAGAACTGATTTATTTCTGATATCAAATTAGGAATAAATGTAATTATGCCTGTAATAATCTACGAAACGTAAAAAAATAAGATTAATCCGTTCCTTTGATTACACACAAATTTTATAAAGCGGAAAAAGTATTATTATAAAAAAAAAATATAAAATTGAGTACAAACATGAATTTGTATAATAAAATATACAATAGCTTTTGACTTGACGTATACAATTCACAGATTAATGAGTTTTAAAACATTTTATTTTTTATAACATCGCTTTTATTCGTGAAATTAATTTGTATTTCTGAAAATAATTCGAATCCCTAGTTATTCGCCCTAAACTTTGATCAAAGTCCTGCTACACACAAACTTTCTTTGATTAATTTCATTCAATGTGATTAATTAGATTTGTTTAAAGGCAAAGTACTTTCAGATTTTTTCCAGTAGACACAATTCGGAATTAATTCACATGAATTAATATCGTTTCATGAAAATATACATCAGCATTGTGCACAAACATTCAGCACACATAAACATACTATACAAAACCAACCTACATAATATAACACCTTTGAACAAACATGGAACATAGCTTTCACGTATAAGATTATAATTCAATCTGTCATGAAAAATGGAAGAACAAACTCGATTAGTCTCATAAATAACAGTCCATGTCACTATAGAACGAAAAGAATATGTCGTCGATATATTTTATCCGAACATGTGAAATTTTTATATGAAAAACGAATATTGTTAAAATAAAAATTTCAACGGGAAAAATAACAAATAAAACAAATTCGTTGCAATTTAATAAATCCACGGATATTAATTATGCAAATTTAATTCTAAAATATTTTGCAATAAATGTCATTTGAGACAATAAAATTTATTTATATGCTTATACACACACAGTTTGAAGTAAATCATATAATTTCGAATTTCATTGAAAATTTTTCCACACATTGAAAATAGTTTTCAACAATGTAGTCCAAAGGATAGAATGAAATTGACCCGGACGTATGTATATAATAGTGTACCTAAGCAAAATATAAGTTTTTCGTCGAACTTTTATAAATAAACATGAACTTTCACTTCACTGAGAAAAAGTTCTGCAGGAAATGGCCGAATGGAATAACCTAAGTCACAATTTATTTCAATTACTAAGAGCTCTATATATCACTTAAACAGTTTTGTTGCCTCTATTTTGATACGAAAATGTGTATAAGGAAGAGTTATGTGACCAACTTATATATTTGAACAGTATAAACTAAAATAATATATTACAAAACGTATACCTAGTTTATAACCTGAACATGAACACTTGCTGCACAGGTTGAATATGAAATAAGAAAGAAACACAATTTGTACTGTTAATTGCCATAAATATAAAGTACATATACAGTATTTGTTGTACATTTATAAACCAGTACTTGCAGATAAGCGTAGTTTGATATTCAAAATTTTTAAGTACAATACATACTTTGTACATTTTTATTACAAAGTCTTGATTAATAAACAACAGCAATGGTTGCATGTTTATGAAGGATACAGTCACAAGTCAAAGGCCATTGTCTTAACGGTATCGATTTTTTGTCTTCTATTCTAGTTAGTAATAAAAGTGCTATCCTTTTGTCTCGCATCTATATATATGTATTTAGCTAGACGCATCTATACAAAACTTAAATATATAATGAAACGTTTTTTTAAGGTTTGGCTTTCATTCGCCTCCAAAATGTTACACCCTTCATTCATGTTTGTCTACCAAATTTGCATACAAAAAAAAGTTACACCCCATTCCCAGGTATTGTGGGCGTCTTGGGCATAACAATGCCCCACATACATACAACATAACATCGTATGTTTAATAAATCATCACTGTTAAAAGCGTATAAAAAATATTTTTTAACAGTACTAAGTCTGTACGTAATTTTGTTACAAATTAAAGAGGAAAATTGTGCGAAATTATTGAATGATAATATGGTGATTACAGTGAAATTATCAACGTACGATAAAGGCCATTTAGTTATTATAATAAATTTTAAAGTGAATACAGTGTGTATAAGGATAATAGATAAATTACGATCTTAATACAGTTCAAACACACCTGCCCAAAACCATTATCTATTATATGAAAGATGATATTGCTGTTGCCTTACACTATATGGAAACTATTCACTTTAATTGGTGCTAAATTTTACAGCTGTATGAAAATTATTGGATGAAAAAAATAATGGAGAATCGTAAAGTTTTATAATAATTATATACTATATAAAAAAAATTGATTGTATGAACATGAATCTCGTATCACAATTTTTATGGTAATTACGTTATGTAATAAAATTTTTCAGCGATATCTACATAACATTTAAAATATTACGCATTCATATTTAAAAAATTTGATATCATCTGTACGATATTTTATTTTTATTGTTTCCAAAATCTCTTTTCATCACCTGGAGCGCATATATAAATTTTATGCAAAAATAGTTATTTTCATTCAAGAATCGATGCACTTGAAAAATGAAAAATACACTTTCCATGCACTGAGTAAATAGTAATGAACAATATATTTTACACGACCCCACACGACCCCTTACAGAAAATAACGAAGTACCATGAACACCACAGTAACTTATAAATTGTGATGATAAAACCATATCGTCACACGTAACGCAATTTATAAGTTTCCGCAATAAGTTACTATGGTGATATTCACTATTTTCCGTAGGGATAGTGCAAAAATAGTTATTTGTTTTATAAGGCTAGAAACTGAGCTTTTGCGAGTGTGAGTTTCTAGACGCATAAAACACAATATTTTTTGCGCCAACAATAATTATTTAAATAAAAAAATTAATTTAATAAACAATATTTCGACTTGACACATTTGACATCTGTCAAATCAATTCATTTTCTGAGTCAGTGGGAACGTAAATTGCACTAGATTTCATTTTGCCGGCCTAGGCAGGAAAAACGCTGTGTCTAGACGATTTTCGCGATTGCAAAACGACCAAATACGGACGGAGGCGCAAAATAGTTATTTGTTTTATAAGGCTAGAAACTGAGCTTCTGCGAGTGTGAGTTTTTTGAGGGCTGAGGCCGCAGGCCGAGGCCCTCAACGTACGAACACTCGCAAAAGAGTTTCTAGACGCATAAAACACAATATTTTTTGCGCCAACAATAATTATTTAAATAAAAAAATTAATTTAATAAACAATATTTCGACTTGACACATTTGACATCTGTCAAATCAATTCATTTTCTGAATCAGTGGGAACGTAAATTGCA